>JAXIVJ010001612.1:10000-132072 GCA_036785665.1 Chirona hameri | reverse complement strand
CCACACACTCAAAATGATATGGCGACGCCACTGAGTGGTCGCAACAATTTGCGATTGTCTTAGCATTAGACATACCCACTTAACAGTTAAAAAGTGTAACAGTTTATAAGAGTAATTATACTCAACCTGGTTCAAAAGTGACATGGTCTCATTGAGCGAAGGAAACGAGGTGTGAAAAATACGGGTGGAAATATTCATAAACTCTGTCTTCGGTTTGTTTGAAATAATTGTCATGCTGTGAAAATCAGTAGCAAGTTACACCCGTTGCGCTCTAAACTTCTGCAGTTTTCAGAACGGCGAAAGCCGCCGGGTGCAGTGTTCGTGCGTAACTTACCGACCACGGAGACGTTGCGTTCTAGGAAGGCGGTCCAGAACTCGGGTCCCTCCCCGGACACCTCGCACTTGTAGGTGCCGGCCGCGCTGTCCGCGATGTCGCGCAGTGTCACCTCCGAGTCGGACGACTTCTCCAGCTGAAACAACGACCGGACAGGGCGGCTGCTCGTCATAATGCAGCATTTGTCATAGGGGGGGGGGGACATAGGGGGGGGGGGGGGGCTTTCGACACCACATTACTTATTTACTATAGCTATAATTTATTCATGCCACTCGACAACAATGCATGTACCCGAGTATCGACGCCATACACTGAGTATTACAGCGTTTTACAGTATTACTGTATTTTAATTTCACAATATTGATTAACAGTCCGCCCCTGTAGCTCAGTGGGAGAGCGCTGGACTTCTGACCTATCCCGGTAGTGGCAGCCCGGGTTCGAGTCTCTTCGGCGCTCGCTATTTGCTCCCGACTGGGATGACTTGCGGCCGGTGGCAGCGGTCGCACTCAAGGTCAGGTGACGTCAGTGAGCAGGGCGGACCGTGTCCAGATATGTCGGGCACGTAAAACTTTCGTCTCTAAATTCTGCCGGCCAACAGGAATTGCGCGATCGGGTGGTGAGGTCAGAACCTGCACAACAAGCTCTGCTTAGCGCGGATCCTGACCTCGGAAATCCATCCATACAAAACATTCGGACTAAATTTATTTAAAAAAATATTTTTAAAAAAAAAAAAAACAGTATCCATATTTACGTATGTTTTACATGTGCGTTGCTGCTAGGGTCACTGGAGGATCTGGGGTCCGAGAATGGGGGGGGGGGGGAGGGGAATTTCGTTCTGCTTCAGCAGCGAAAAGTTGTTGGCCGGGGGAGGGGGGTGGAGTCGGGTCGTCAACGCGAAAAAAAATCGTTGAGCGGGGGGGGGGGGGAAGGGTAGTGGTGTCAGGTTCTCAAAGAGAAAGTCATTGACCTGGGGTGATTTTTTTCCTTCCTAATTATCACTTCTTACAGCCAATGCAGGAACACGCGGAGCGGGGGACATCCTTTTATTGAATGCCCGCCATGCTCCTGGGGGGAGGGAGGGGGGGGGGCATTTTCCCCTAATACCCCCACTCCTCTGGATTCGCCAGTGGCAAAAACCAGACAAACCCAATTTTACCTCTGCTGTCACATTCAAACATTTTTTGTTTGTAGCTGAGTTCATGCTGAGTCTGATCTTGACTAGTTGGAAATGCTAAAAATTGTGAGACCTCTACTCATAGCACCCATAAAATGTACCGGGATAAGTACCTAAGCATGGTGGAAAATGGGTGTCAGATTTAAAATTGGTACCTGAAATTACTTTAGTCTGGATATGACCTGAGGCCAAAGTAGCCATCCCAAGCTATAATAATTTGAAATAACCTTGACAGTGAAAAATATTAACTTTCCCTACAAATTCACAAAGTGCGAATTTTATTTGGCTACATGTTTACAGGGAAAATAAAAACAACGATACCCGAGTCCCTATCACAATTCCTCAAATACTATCGAAATGAGTTCCACGCACGCTATTCAGCGCTATAAACTTTGGCGCCAAAACGCGACGTTTTTTAACTTACGTTGGTTGCAGGAATCGCTCCAAATCGAAAATAGCGCCAGACCCGCCACGCATATTTGGAAACGTCGAATATAAAGTCAAGGCCCATCATACTTAGGGACAGTAGCATACCGAGTATCAACTATCAGGTCATGCAGGTCATGACCTGGTCCTTTGGACCCGAGGCACCCATGCAAAGCTGGCGCCCCTCTGATCAGTCACGACGCCCCTCGGGCCGGTGACGGCGCCACTCCGGCCAGTGAGGACGCTCTCCCGGCCAGTGACGGCACTCTTGTGGCCAGTGACAGCGCCCCCGGCCAGTGAGGGCGTCCCCTTCCATAGACGGTGCCCCTCCGGCCAGTGACCACGCCCCTCCGGCAAGTGACGGCACCTGTCCGGCTAGTGACGGCGCCCCTCCGACTAGTGACTGCCCCTCTTTGGGAGTGACGGTGCCACTCCGCCCAGTGACTCTCCTTCCGCACATTGCGGAAGGAGAGGCGCACCCCCTCCCCCCCCTGCAAAATTTCGCCAATATTGGTGGCGGCCCTGTCGATCGGGTGGCGCCCCTCAAGGCAATGAATGACCTGGTCCTTTGTGAATGTCTGCGTACGCCACTACTTAGGGAGTCATAAGTCAGTCAACGCTCAAGATATTGCTTTGACATTTGGTTTGGGCATCGTCCATACTTGGTTCTCCAATATATATTCCGGCCTTTTGATATGATTTGATATTTTATATGATTTTATGAAGAAAAACAAATTGGAGAAAAAAAATCCACCAAATCAAAATTTCCAAACATGTTCAAAAACCGGAATATATATTGGTGAACGAAGTATAGACAATACCCACACCGCATTTCAAAGCAATATCTTTAGTTTTGGCTGACTTATGGCTTCTTAAGTATGATGGGTCTGGATTTTGTATTCGACATTTCCAAATATGCACGCGCCACTTTTCCTCCTGCTACCAAAATGCTTCAAAATAGAGGAAACACGAACGAGGAATTTTTTTTTTTTTGTCGCAAAAGGTTATTTTTCGCAGTCAGTACCCATTTTTCATTGCCAGTTTCAGCGGATTTTGAAGGGGGCTAATTAATATTGCTGCCCCTGTCGAGCGTGGGATGGAGGGTCGTTTGCCCCTGCCGCCCCCCTGGATCCACCAGTGGTCAGACGCGCCACTTTCCCCATCCCTCCTGCTACCAAAATGCTACCAAATAGAGGAAACACGATCGAGGCAAAACATATTTATTTATTTCGCAAGACGTTTTTTTCTCGCAGGCAGCACCCATTTTTCATCGCCAGTTTGAGCGGATTTTTTTTGGGGGGAGGGCTTATTTATATTGCCGCCCCTGTCGAGCTTGGAATGGGGGGCTTTTACCCCTGCCCCCCCCCCCCCCCCCCCCCTCCCCCCCCTCCCCCCCCCCCCCCCCCCCCCCCTGGATCCGCCAGTGATACAAGGAAATTCACTCACGTGCTCCTCTGCCACCGAGCAGGCAGCAGGAGACCAAAGGCTGTGACGCTGCGTGGCAAAAATTATAACTTACGTTGGTTGTGAATCGCTCCAAAATAGCGTCAGACGTGCCACTTTCCTTATCCCTACTGCTACCAAAATGCTACAAAATAGAGGAAACACGAACGAGGCAAACAAAACAATACTTCTTTCGCAAGAAGTTATTATTTCGCAGGCAGTAGGTACCCATTTTTTCATCACCAGTTTCAGCGGATTTTTTTTTTTTTTTTGGGGGGGGGGGGTAATTTCTATTGCCCGCCCTGTCGAGCTTGGGATGGGGGGGGGGCTTTAGCCCCTGCCGCCGCCCCCCCCCCCCCCCCTGGATCCGCCAGTGATTAGGGTACGGATTAATCGATAGCCCATCCTCAAACCGGTCGCCCCGCTATTAGAAACAAAACAAGTGCATTCATAAATGTTTTCAATGAAGTGCTGTCAGAGTTTACGAAATTGTGTGTGGTTATTTAACTTGTTGATAACAAAGTAGTATTTAAACAGTCGTTGAATTTCAGTGGTATATAAACGATCTAGCCGTACCAAAAGCACATGCAAAATTCGTATATAGACACAATGCAAAATAGTTGGTCCTACTGACAGTCGTGCTGTCCTGAGACGGACTCATTGCGCCGTGACGGCTGTCCACGCCGGCAGCGGCCGTGACGCCGGCGGCGGCCGTGACGGCTGTCCACTGAGTGCCCGTGTCAACGCCGGTGGTGGCCGTGATGGCCGTGACGGCTATCCACTGAGTGCCCGTGTCAACGCCGGTGGTGGCCGTGATGGCCGTGACGGCTATCCACTGAGTGCCCGTGTCAACGCCGGTGGTGGCCGTGACGGCCGTGGCGGCCGTGGCGGCCGTGGCGGCGCCGGCGGCGGTAACGCCGACCATCGTTCACCACGGCTCGGCGCTGCAGGGGCCATCAGCCACAGACGGTCGTCGCCCACCGCGCGCAGGGAGTTCCGTTTAGATGTCATTGAGAGACACATTTCGCGTCTGAGGCAGCGCGCCAATCAAATGTCGGGAGGTATGGCGCGTCGCAGCCCTTTGTCGGCCGCCAGTGAAGAGTTCTTCGGCCGGTGACGAAGGGCTGCAGGATACTGTTATCGACAGACGGCGAACTTGATGATAGCTTTTCGAGCCGCAATATTAAGCTGCTCACCGCGTTTTCAGAAAGTTTCCGAGACTTCGCTGATAACTAACGGGACATGTTCTTGCGCTGAGTCGAGACTGATTTATTGTTTCTGTTGCGATGTTTGCCAACACAAAGTTTATGTCGACAGCATTATTAGCTGTCAATGTCAGGATTCGACTGCAAAAGGGACTTGAGAACATGAGTTTAAATCATTGTTCGCTTTGCACAGGCCAGCCAGAGTTTACATAGGCCTACACAAACAACTAATGAGGTTATTTGCACGTTAGCTGAATCCAAATACTGCTGCGAAACGTATGTATGAATTATGTGAATGACGGACCTAGATGGAAGCCCACTGAGTAGATGAACAAGTTCAGTTGAAATGAGTTCAACAAATATCCTCCTGCCTACGGAAACAATCACAAGCATGCCATGCTGCTCCGACGCTCGCTCCCTTTGAGCTTTGGGTAGACTAACCCGCCGAACATATGCGCTCCGCGGCACAGTATCCTATCAAAGCCATTCACCGAGCAGGTCCTTCGGTTGTTGAATGTTACGGAGTGCGGCGTTAATATACAGAAAAATGTTCGCTTTAATGTGTTACACCGTAATCCATTGCATGTGTGGTGTCTGAAGACCAGCGGACCCCGGAAACATGCAAATGCTCTCTCAACATGTGATTTCACCTGGCTGCTAGGTGCCGCCCGACACTTTAGTATCAGCAATGCGTACCTACTGCCCGCTGGTGAATGGCGTGACCCCATGCCATTTGCGTTAACTGCTATCACATTCATTTCATTACAAGCTACACTCTTTAACGCTAGCTTCGTGGAACGGTCACGTATCCCATGACTGTTTTATTGGCTTATTAATTTGTATTCAGTCTCAGAACCCACAAAATAATCAGCATTCTTAATTTCGCAATGTTATGTATTTTATAGTGCTAGTGCAGCAATAACTGCAGAGCACTTCCCGACACTTCAATGGGCGCCCACCGGGAAATGGCGCAGAAAACGCTTTTATCTGTCACCATCTAGGGCGCGCGGCAAATGGCAGCGGGTCGGGAGCCTGGCCCGCTGTCTGCCGCCGACCCACCAACGATGCACTCAGCGCACGCCATCACCGACAAAGGGCTACTCTGTGACGTCACACCACCACGATTACGGCCGCGGTCACGTGACCGGGTGTATCTGCCGGCCGTGATCGCCGGCGGGCACGGCGCGGCCAGCGCGGCAGCCTCGCCACTTAGTGACGCTCTGGCGGGATGGTTGGCGCGGCGGCGGCGCTGAGCTGGCTTGTGGAGATGGAAGACAAACGAGCTGGCGGCTGCATCTGACTGCGCCGTTGGAAGCGGATTACGGGGTTTAGCGCCCTGCTCAAGGCGGCTGCATTTAGATTCGCTCCACGAGCTGCCGAGAAGAGCCTGATGGGGTGATGCGCTCTGCTGGCCGAGAAAAGGGTCGTTATGAACGCGACGTTATAGGCACACAATGGGGCTGTAGTTCCGGGAACGCGGTATTATCAGCGGCACGTTCAGAACAGACTAAATCTGGAGTTGATACTGGATGCGAAAAAAACGCGGATATCTATTGTGGCAAGCGAGCTCAGACTGTGCCGAGTGTGTCGCAAAGTCTCGGCCGCCACCGGGCGCTAATGTCACCGCCATTTTTATACGACGCCGCGAGTTTGTTTTCCGCCGAGCTCGCAGAAAACTCCCCAGACAACTGAGATGACAAAGTCGTCGCCGCGATTCAGACTCGGCATTCAAAGAAGTTGCCGGATGTGTGCCGCATTTAGAAGCTCGACTCGAACACTTGTTCAGCGAACAAGTTCCGCCCCGTCCCCATCCCTGTGTCGACTGCGCCACAGCGTCCGTAACCATTGGGCCTTCCCTCCCGCCCAAAAGCTGGGATCTCTTCAAATTCCTCCCGCGCACAAGGCCCGCTACCTGCGTTCTCGCTACATCGTGGCGGCAGAAGAGGCGGCTCCACAGACGCGGCTCATACAGCCCGTGATTGATCGGTACGCATCGATCTCGTGCCGTGGCTGAGCGGCGCGCGGTGGGGCGGTGCGCGGGGCACCCTTCCCTCCCCACTCCCCGGGGGTCCCGGCCGCCGCACCGCACGCGCCTGAGTGATGCGCCGAGCAGGAGGCAACCGGAGCCCCTCCGTTATCGTATCGGTTCGAGAGCCGTGTCGGTAAGCAGGACGGTATCGGTATCGCTCAGCGTACTGGAGATGACAGCATGGTACGGGGGAATGTCCACATGAGCGACTCGGAGTGCTCAAATGAAAACAAATAACACACACTCAGTCGGGGGAGTCCAGTTTGAAGACGAAGCGGTTCATTTCAAGGATGAAGACGTTTGTTAACTGTCTCCACAGACTGCATTGGAGGAAGTCTCCACGTTCTATGTGACAGCCGCGGCTCATGCATCGTGCGGGGAAGATCGATAGATCTGCGAGTGGTTCCCCGATGTGCCGGAAGGGTGCGCTAATTTGATTGATAACTTCATCGAAAACTCTCTATGCCGGTTCATTACACATTTGGGGATCGAGGTGGGCGTGTCTTCAAATGCAATGGCCAATGACAAAAAAGTACAGCGTTGTTATTAACGTGACAAGTCATGATCTACCTGGCTAAGGTAGTATACTCAGCGTCCTGGCTATTGACCGGGATACAATACGTATGGTCACTTGATAAAAATATTTGACGTCTGACAAAATATGATTGGTATCATACGAAACTACATCCGAAGCCATCCGGGACTACGATAAAAAAGATTCAGGGCTTATTTAGTTATCATTCGGTTTGTATTATCATGTCAAAGAAGGTGACCATTGTCCCAGCCCCTATGTTATGTATTGGGGCGTTGGCGCCGTGTAACCTAGTTGTTGAGTATTTGTCTTGGCGCAGCCCCAGACGGCAACACAAATAAAGATGCAATTTGCGAATTTTACAAAGAATGTGGCTAAGCCATAGCCATTCTCGATAAGCACTTACGCAGGCCAGGCGTGATCCGCCTATACTGAAACATCAACCGTGTTTAAACCAGAGTGGCATTGATCACACACGTAAAGACGAATTCCTAAGAAAATGATTGGAAGATGCTGAAAAATCTGCTAAAAAACGTATCCGCGCCTGAGCCCAAAACATTTATTATGTATTAACATCGATACATCAAAGTCCCATGTCTATAGCGTTCTAAGCAAACTGCTCTCAAATAAAATAAAAATGTCAGGGGGCCTCATCATTTACAATCCTCCAAGAACGGTTCCAACAAACTTGTCTTCGCAAGTTCACGAGCGAGCACCTTGTTGCCTCTGACAATCAGAAGTCGCCAGGAACGACGAGTCCTTCTTCTGCCTCAAGGGATATATCGCATATCCGGAGACAGCGTCTCTTGTGTGGGGCGGAACGGAGAAGTTCCTCACCGAATCCGATGCGCCAAAACAGAAAAGAAAATCCCAAGATGGGCAACGCTTTGCCTGGCTGTAAGCACAAATATAATTTTCGGTCATCTATCCCTGGATGAAGTGTGTTTTTGATGCACAAGCACACCAGGAAGAGTATTTAAAGAAGTCGCTGATCCCCTTTATCAAAAGAACCCAGTCTGACAACCGATGTATCTTTTGGTCTGGCTTGACAACGCGCTATCACCATGTCGACAAAATGCGTCATTAGGAAGAAGTTATATTTTCCTGCTAAAGAAGCATCACCCCTAAATTGTGCAGCTGAGGCCGATATAAGTTCTGTGGGATGTCAGAAAGCAAGAAACGTACAAAAACGGGGGAAGACAAAATCTGGGACATTCTTGTATAGAGACGGAGTTCTGGTGTGCGGAGTTCTGGCGAACCTGAACACAGAGGTTCTGCGAATGGCTAAGGATCGTGCACCAGCACTCGCGCATCTTCAGTGAATCATAACATATCCACTAATTAGGAAGTTCTGAAATCGGATGATTTCGGAATTTTGATCAATATTAAAATCCTATGCTGGATTTCACCCTTCTCTTCAAGCCAGTTAGTTTAATTGTCCGTTTCTTTGTTTGTCTTTACTCAAAACAAAGTTATTACAGTTTAACTTGAATCGCATTCACTGAGCGCTGACATTAGCAACTCTTTTCACTGTGGACTTATTTTTGTTGACATAGAGCTTGTGACTTTTGCTTTGTTTTGCTATTTTTCAATGAGTGTCCTAGAGCGAATTTGTACTTTGTGCCGTCTAACTTTTGTCTTCCGCGTCGTCTGTCCGTGCGCCGTAGGTAATTAGTGCTCTCTGTGTGAGTTTCTTTTTGTCTGTGAGGCGTCCCATTGAAACACCGCGGGCTGACAGACGCTGTTATCTGTCCACTGTGTCGCCAGAAATAAAAACTCATAATAAAGGGATTACCTACTACAGTCGTGTCATATGACATATGGGTTGATCTCATTTAGGTTTAATCTGACAGATTAAGGTTTTGGTTTGTTGAACCTGAGTGACAATGATAGTTGGATGACAAATTATCGTAACGCTATTCTGCTGGCATATCTTACTTGTAATTCTTGCGCAAAACCAACCTTGTCTTTTGAACCAACCTTTGTATTTTAAATTATTGGTTTGAGTATTTAAAAAAGAAAAACCGTTTTATTCACTTTATGTCTGATCAATTACTGATTTGCTGTAGTCGTCACGTGGGAGACCTGCTACATTCACACATATAAGCAGCTGCAGACAACCACCGAATACATTATCCATCCGGCCGCGGTACTTACCACCACGTCAAAGCCAGAAGCATCGTATTTGCCCTTCTGCTGGCTGCTCTTGGGCAGGAAGTGGTAGAACTCCAGAGCGTCTTTGTACCACTTGACGGCGTATATGTCCTGTCCCTCGGCGTCATATTTACACCGGAGAGTCACCTCTCCGCCCAGCACGACCGAGCGAGGGATCTGCACGTCCGTAATACGGATACAGAGAACAACTGAAACACAGCACAGCCTGGGTAGAGTCGGTTCAGCAGAGGAAGATCGGTGTGAGAGCAGTGTTCACTTCTGTTAACGCTGCAAACCTATGACATTGCTGCCTAGAAGGTTCACATCACATCTAAACAAGCAAGTAGCAACCATTTACTTTAACTCACGAACACATGGAACATAGGGTAACTTATCATATATATATATATATATATATATATATATATATATATATATATATATATATATATATATATATATAAATATATATATATATATATATATATATATATATATATATATATATATATATATATATGTTTATATATATATATATAATATATATATATATATATATATATATATATATATATATATATATATATATATATATATATATATATATATATCATCATATAACATATCATATATCCATAACATTTGAAGCAGTCGTACCAAATATAACTCTCGTCAAGGCACACATGAATAATTCATGCCGCGGAGGAATATGCGCGCGTTTGAAGGGAGAGCCACGATGTGATGTCTTCTGGCATCTGGCGCGGCTCGCGGCCACTTTGAAGAGATGGCTTACCAGGAAGGAGCCAAGTCAGCAGCCACCCGTTCCTGGTGATCCACAGATGCAAGCACGGACTCATCTGCAATAAGGGAGTGCCTTTTAAGGGCAAAATACAAGCATTGGTACTCATAACAGCTTTATATCATATTAACAAGCATCGTTTAACAGTGCACTGTTTTAAGAAGTTGGCATGGTGCAAAAAAAAACATAAAGGCATACAATTTTTATACCAAACTTTCAAGCAGATGCATCTCGACACGTAGACAATAATAAGACGTGTCTGAGCGTAGCATTCACGGCTTATTTTACGTTGTTTAGGTACGCATTCGTCTAACGTCGCAATTATTTCCGATTTTATATTTGTATTTGGAGGCAAGTTCAGATCTATTTTGTCTACTATACAGATATATGTCCCCTTACTCAGTAAACACTTCATCAACGTATCCAAACGTATACTACTTAACATGTGGATTAGTAACAACCGACTCAAACAAACGATGGCGTTCAACGGCCTCATAATAAGTTTGGACAAATCCAAGTGCACGTGTAATTTAACATGGGATCATATTAGGGATGGGTGAAAATTACTAGGGATAATGTCCCAAGTGTTCCCAGTAGGGCGACGCCCATGCTGCATTCTTACATATTTGCTGAAGGACAATGTATAACACAGAACGAGATATGTGGTCCAGGATCCCTTTCTAGTGTAACGTACTGGTTTTTGCTTCCGTCACGGCCACTGGCCAGTCTAGAGCAGGTGACAAGGAATGCACTCTCCATCTCTCGTGACGAAACATAAAGCTTCCCGTTAACACAAGAGGCGATATAGCTGCAATGCCGTGACGCTCACTGCCAAAAAGCTTAAACAAAAGCACACACAAAAGTAACAGTCATTGTTGGGTTTGTTCATTGTTTGTGTTTTGAAAGTGACTGAAATATATACCGCCGTGCTTTGCACAACATTCACAAACATCCCGATGCCCGTCCCCATCGCTGCCCCCCCCCCCCCCCCCGTCACGCTCCGTCAGCTACCCTCCTTACGTACCTCTCCACCGTGCTGGGTGTCGCCGGCCGAGGCAGCACCGGGTCCCCGCTCTCCGCTCTGTGGGCGCGCACCACCCGCGGCCCCATCACCGTCTCCACTGCCAGTCGGCGGCGCGGCGTCGGTGGCGGCCGGGCCGGCGCGTCGACGCGACCCGCGCGCCGCGGCCCGTCGGCCGAGCGTCGGCCGAGTGTCGTGAGGTGTGAGCCGACGATGTGTCCCGGCCGTCGCCAACGGCACCGAACGCACTCACTCGGCTATGTATTCATGGCCGGGAAATTGAAATCGCGCCGGGATGTCCGCCGAATTGGGTGTAAATCAGACAGCCTGTCGCCGGCTTCGGTGGGCGGCCATAGAGCCAGCCCGGGTAATGGTGGGCGACGATTGTTTAGCGTAGAGCCGACTGCGGGTTTCCGGTCCTCAAATCGAGGCCTCGAACCGGTCCTCAAACCGAGGCCTCGAACCGGTCCTCGAACCGAGGCCTTCGAGTGGATACGAGGCAGGTGGATTCGAGGACGCTGGCTGTTGTGACAACTTTGTGTGGAGGATGATGTGATTTGGCCATGTGATGAGGAAATGGAGAGGACTGGAGGTGGAATGCGAACTCTCTCTGCGAGAACATTCATTTATTGATACGTTTGTGGTTCACGAACAAATGTATTGCCCCTTGAAGTCGATTAACTATCAACAGAAAGCTTCTTGAACAGGAGATGGTTGTGATTTGTCATCGTTAAATCATGATCATCTCGACGTTGATGGCGATCAAGCTTTTCTGATGCATATATACTCTGCCATCGAGTTAAATGTTTTATCATGCCAAAAGATAAATTCATATTCGTCATAAATGCACGTATTTCGTTGGCTTAACACCTATAATAGCAACCTTAATAAGCACCTTTTTCTCTTGAGCTGGAGGTACCTATGCATATTCATTCAGACTATCACGATGACAACATGCCCGAGCATTTCAAGTTCGTACGTCTGTCTGTTGCAGGCCTGTAGCCAGGCGGGTGCACTGGTTGGCTGACTGCCCGTAAACCCTCTTACATCAGCCCAGATATCACAGTGTTTATGATGGTCCTACATGCCTTTGGGGGCAGCCGTGTACTCAGTTCACGTGCCAATATTGACCCAATTCAGTCAAAAACACTCCCAAATGTTATGATTAGTTTGTATCAACAAATCAAACAAATTGTAGCGCCGCTCTGACAGAAGTGGTTCCACTTCACTGGAAGAGGGACGCACCAAGGGAGGAAGTGCAAGCTGCACTTGCACTCCTCGTAGTTGGTAACCACCTAGGTCACCGGTTCGCAGTGAAGTACAAGTGACCTGCGAGTAAAGAGTTCGCATCGCCCCGCACTCGGACTGTGGAGGATCGAAAGTCCAAAATGTCGCAACTTCCTGGGGATACAGCTTGCACCCCTTGTGGTCGCCGAACCCCAGAGTAACTGGTTCGCAGAGGAGTGTATGTGACCTGCGATGAGGGTGTGAATATTTTTTTTCAGTGAATGGGATCCGCGCCCCCCCCCCCTCCCGTTCAACTTAAAGAGCTTGCCGAAAAATGTAATGAAGAGGCATCCTCTTTGACACGTGGTCGTATCCAGTGGCGCGACCGGCAACAGCATGTGTTTGTTCTACGAAGCGGCGCATTCAACGGTGCCACTCGCGTCGAAATCGACCCAGTCGTTCGCGCTTCAGAGACGAAAAGGATTGGACATACAGACAGCGATGGGCAGAACAAAAAGCAGCCCAGTCCCGAATGGCAAAGCGACCACCGTGTTACATGAAGTCTCCGACGCTTACACTTTTCAGAGTCTTTGGTTTTGAACTATGGAGTGTATCGCAAAATCCCTCCACAGGGAGCCCCAGTATGCCATTAGCAACATTTTAGCCAAATTTGAGGAGAAAAAAATCGCCTATTTCAGCGTTGATCTTAATTTGACCTCTAAAAGGCTTAAAGGAAACCAGTCACTTCCATAATGGGATTTTTAACTGAGATAGCAGTTTTGAAGGCCATATCGAGAAATCACTTACTGCATACTCTGTTCGGTCGTAAGGATTCTCCTGCCGAATATATTTGCTGTTTTGTCCTGTCATTCAGCACTGTGTCGAAAAAATCCGCGCTGTGTCAAAAAATGCAGAGTTGTATCGACCAGCTTCAATTGAAAGCATGATCGTAAACATCGCGTTACTGGACCAACCGGCGAACCTCTCGCTATTGTCAATATTATCCTAGTTGTATAAACAATGATTAGATAATCAGTACATTTGTATTTAATCATTTTATAAGTGATAATCCTACTATTATATTAAAGACGAAATGTCCGTGTGTATGTATGTACGCACGTACGTATGAAAGCAATATTTTGCCGGGCCACAGCGCCGAAACGGCATGAGCTGCGACGTCGAAATTTTCACACACAAATCAGACCTGTGTAAACTTAGATTTTGGGCCGAATTCGGAGCGCGTGTAACGTCTGTGACGCACGTGAGGGCCGAATCTTGGGGGGGGGGGCTTGCGACCGCTGCCGTCAGATTTTCACGTGCCGTCAGCTCAGAAAGCTGGCTGGATTTTTAGACGAATCTTCTACACATCTGACGCATAAACAGCGCACAATTTGGGTCTTGGTTTGAATACGCAGTGTTCAGCGATGCAGGTTGTTGATAACTGTGTTGTAATAACCGAAGGTTTAACCGAAGGTTGGTTGCACCATTCTGAAGCAGCACTATTCTTTAGAATTGTGCTTTTCAATGGAAAAAAACCTGAGCTGTTGATGTAGGGGGCGATTTTACATTAGTGACCGGAGATTGGTAAAAGTTGAGCCCCACGAAAACGCCTTGATTGATTTGGACTAAACTTTCTGGGTTTGGGATTGCCACCATGGGTGGAACTTTATATACTTTTGGGGTTGTAGCTACAACTGCATCCTCAAAAATTACAACCCCAACATTGCCAGTAAATGCATAAGTAAATAAATACTGCAAACGGTACGCAAAATCCCCCAAAGGATTTTTTCAATAACAACAAAAACCAGTAAGGCGTCGTAGTTGGCGATGAACGAGCGAGCGCGAAGGAAATGTATGGTGAGGCTGGTATGCGCACGCATAAGGGTGCTGCTTTCCTAGTAGGTACTGTTGCCTGACACCACACCAAATTTCAACTCGATCGGGCAAGTAGTTTCTGAGATACACAAAGGAGTGCGCACTTGAGCACGTGCAGAGGTACCCTACCCCTGAATTGTGGGGAAGTGGCGGCTGAGAGGTCCCTACCAGTTAACCACACTCCAAATTTGAATACAATCGGCTCAGCCGTTCCTGAGATATAGAATAGAGGTGTGCACGTGCGCACGTGTAGAGGCACCCCACCCCTGACTTGTGGGAAGGCGGCGGCTGAGGGGCCCCTAACCAGTAACCACACACCAAATTTGCACACAATCGGCCCAGCCGTTGCGGAGCTTTTGCGAAAAAGCACCTTTCAACACCTCTCACGCGGCACGCGGCACGCGCAGTGATAGTCACCCACGTGAATCGACACTGGTCTCAAACAAGGATATAGGGTGGATGAGGCTACACAGCAAAGAAGTACACGTGTCAATCGGACGTGCAGTTGCAGAGATATGAGCTTCTCAAAAGCGTCGTCACGGGCCGGGTCCGACAGCTCATATTCCGATTTTCCCCTACTTCACGGAAGGACGAGCGAGCTCGAAGCGCTCGCACGCAATCACCGATGTATTGATAGCTTTCATATGACTCGTATGACGTCCTGGTGTTATCCCGCCTTTACCGGAGGGTGATTCCCGGTTTGATTGATAATCAGTAATGTGATTCATAGCTTCGTTCCAAAGGCAGTAAGTGTGTACTAACGTGCATTACTATGTTCTTTGGAATATTAGATGCAAGGTAGAACTGTATAGAGGTATAAGGTTGTAGTAACACGCGCCCTGGAGGGCCTCTGAAAATTACACGCACTGGAGGAGGGGGAATAAAGACCCGAATTGAAATACAATAACGAAAATTGTAGGGTTGAGAGGTTCTGTGGGGAATCTGTTTTGTGAAAATTCCATGACCCTAGCCTAGGTTAATATCTCCAAGGTCAAGTGAGGTCAAATATGCTAAAATTGGATTGTTATGCGCTCATTGGCTTGACATTGTTATGGAACGCAGTGATTGCGTGTCTATGTATAACATATATACCCCAGAATGGGCATACATGATTTGATGAATAGTCTAATGATACAATAGGGATGATAGACGTTACATTTGACTGTTTGTGAAAATCAAACAGATAATACAATCTATGTTAATTCTAGTGTTTAACTCTTTTGCATTTTGCACATTTTTCGTGTTTTCTTTTTCTTGAGTCGCTTTTATCCCCCCCCCCCCCCCCTGGTCGCCGACTCAATTACAACCCCAACGAAAAACAAAAAGTTCCGTCTCTGATTGCCACCAGGATCTAACTACTGGCAAAGGCTCCACTCTGTGAAAACTCTGTGGCACGTGCCACGTGCACGTGCATTTCCCCATGTTAAGTCAATGGGAGTTTCGAAGAAAACAAAACGGACACGTTTTCGCGCACGAACGATTTTAAGACAACGAAACTTTCAGTAGGGATGAAGCACCTCCTGTACTACCTGCTGACCAAGTATCAACTCTGTGCAAATTATTTTGCACGTGCCACGTGACCTTGAACATGTCCTTGCAACCCCAATTTTACGACATTAGGCCACTTGGGCAGCCCTGTAGTGGTCCTGGTGCATTGCAGTGCACCGAAACGGATGTCGGCAGCTCTGCGAGGGCCAGTGGGAGGGGGTCAGCCGAGCACGTGCTGGTTCCCTCTCACCAGAGATCCTCCATTAGGGAGATTTTTAAGGATAATGTATTTTGCCTATGGACGAATGGTGCACCCCATTGCGACCTGTAGATACAATGGGTGGCTATTGTCGTTGTACACCATGGGTAAGTGGCCTACGGGAAACCTGCGTGTGATATCGTTGTTTTGCCCGGGGTCCTCGGTTACGAAGATTTTGGGGGATTTCTTAAAAATTTCAGAAAATTAACTAAATCAAAATTCTCGAGCTCCTGGCTGTCACCAGGACGTGGCCATTTTGACCGATTGGCGCATGGTGATGAGGCCTTTCATTGTGGTTCATGTGCCATAAGTATTTGTCCCACGAAAGGTACACTGCACGTGTCACGTGACCTTGAATATGTCCCCGCAACCCGAATTTTACGACATTGGGCCACTTGGGCAGCCCTGCAATGGACCTGGTGTATTGCAACGGGTGGGCAGATTATGTGCAAATTTAATGTCTGTTTAGGGAACCCTCAGCCGCCACTTTCCCACAAATCAATGGTAGGGTGACTGCACGTGCGCACGTGCCATTTAGTCCATTATTTCAGAAATTATCAGCGTTAAAACTTGGGCGTTTTTCGAGACTAGTATCAGATAACGAGTACTTGATCGGCACTAATGTCCACCACTTTTATCTTAAGATCAATTTGAAAGTTTTGAATTATCTGCAAGTCCTACACTGGATCACAAAATTATTATGCAATTCAAAACTGATGGGACTTTATATTACTACACACTGTTCGTTGAGGTTTTGTGTTTTTGTGGTTTTCTTTTCTCTGGCCTTTAGCGTTGAGAATTTGGTGGTGGCGTATTCATTTTTTGGCATGAAAATTCATGAAAAATATAGAATTGTATGGGAAAACTAGGTAACTGCTGCTGTCGTTGGAACAAAACAAGTTTATTTTCTTTCAAATATTGCTTATTTTACTGGAAATATGCCATACGTGAGGTGTTTTTATTAGCATAAAAGAGATGACTGGCTCTGCCTCAGCCGATCCTGCAGAAAATACGCGGTGGCATCACCGCGCACTTTGGAATGTCCTTACGTTCAGAAGAGGTTATTTACCGAACAAATGTGGCTACCGTGGGACTTCTACCACCTTTATAAGTACGTTTTACTATGTAACTCAATTATTCTGGGGAAAAACCGTATAATCCCTTTAAAGGGACTGTCCCACCTTCCCAAAAGTTGTCAAATGTACGCCGCTTGTGGTGCAAAATATGAAGTAATTGCTGCCGAACACGATTATGACATTTGTTTTTCGCAAACAGTGCTCAATTTAATAAAAAGTTAAGTTTAAATATTTGGGTTGATGACGTCATATTGAGCTCTAGAGATACACAGAAATCATTTACGCTGCCAAAGTATGGCGCAATTATTTCGAGACAATTCTGGCGCTTTGAATACAAAACAAACCAATTACCAAACCATTGAAACGTAGCAAATATCTCCAAGGTTCACCTTAAAACAAGTCGACTACCATCACCATTTGGTAAAGAGAGACGACGTCATCGGCTTTAGACCCGTATTCAAATACACGTAGGGTTTTTTCGTTACAATTGTCAAGACCAAGCTCGGATTTCTTTCCGATTAGACCAATGTGATTGTTTTAACTGCTACCCTACTATATTTCAATGCAAATCTAACAACATGGCTATCTCAACTCAAATCTAATGTTAAGGTGGGACAGTCCCTTTAAAGGGAATAGTACACCTTGGTAAAAGTACGCGGAATGATGGAAAAGAGTGTCCTGATTACGTTGCTGGCATTCGTGTTTTCGAAAAAAAGTACCAATTTGTCATAATTGGAAAAATATTGACATTAATACATATGACGTCACAATAATCTTGCGTCACCAAAACGAGTTATAACTTCATACTGGCAAAAGCCTATCCTTGAATCAGAATATGTAAGCAACACTAACAACTTCATTCGCTGGGTCGCGACTCGCGAGTATATTGATCGCGATTGAAAATGTGTGAATGTGTACACTATGGCATTGTATGAGTAGAGTTGGAGTGGCGTTGCGTGGACACATACCCATAATGTTCATGTGCATAAATAAATGTGATATACGGATACCTACCCACAAATGTTTTATATGTGTTCATCGGTATGTGGTGGATGTAAATAAATATTGCAGCTACCGGTACTAGCCACCCATCAAAAGGTTTTTGAACAAAACAAATATTTTGGGATCCCAAAAGAGAGATCTTGTCATGACTAATCGAATGGCGTTTCCCCATCGAAATTGACCGAGCGGTTATCGAAATTTCTGGGGTGGCAGAATCTGCCCCCCCCCCCCCCCCGCAGGTTAACGTAATTGTGGCCGCCCGCAGGGAATAGGGTTAAAGGGAATGTTTCACCTTCGTATTGGCTTTGAACTGAGATAGCTATCTTTGATAACTATCTTTGGCCGTTATTGAAATGTTGAAAATACTAAGGTCATTTTCCCCAAAACTTAGCCGTTTTTAAGCAATTCAAATGATAGTTTGCAAAATGGGGTCTAGGCTAGTGCCGCCGCTGATTGGCTGACAGCGACTTTTTCAGCCAATCCCACTTTGTCCGTCAATCAGCGACAATCTATAGCTCAATAATGACGTCATCATCCCAAATTTAAAAACTTAATTTGTGTAAAGTTAAGTGACTTTCGAGATAAAATTATCACCATCGTTTTCAGCAGCACTTGCTTCATATTTTCGACTACAACCAGCGTATATTTGACAACTTTCAGAAAGGTGAAACATTCCCTTTAAAGGGAGTGTACCTACTGTTTTGGAATGTCAAAAATATTTTGCATACGGTAAGTAGCTATTGGTTTGATTGTTGTATATGATTAAATTCACATCTGGAGCCCCTTTAGTTTAATTTTCCCTTATATTGTTTTTTTGCTATAAAACGATCGTCACTATGGTGATGTTATGTAAAACGGTGCACATAAGACAATATAATTACGGTCGCATCATGCAAGATAGAAAGACAAGTTTTGCACAGCACGTTCTTGCCACTGTGAACTTTATTATGTGCAAGTTTCATAGCTTTTAAATTAATATCTTCTTAAAAAAATGGTCATCGTCCATCATCGAAACGGCCATCATCGAAAAACATGATGGCCGTCCAGTTTCTGTTCGGCTGCTGCTGTCAGCGTGCACGAGCTGTTTTGTTGAATTGCTATTGGCCGGCGCTAACAATGTGTTAGCAGTTTAATCGATAGTTGCAGTGCTTCTAGTAGCGGAAGCCCTCTGGAGTCTACCCGATAACTTTTTGCTCCCAGCAAGTTCCTGGAGTCTTTGGAATATCTCAGCAACTAGGGCGAATCTGGAGAAACGAAGTCATGGGTCAATTCAGAAAATTATGTTCTATAGACCAGTGTCAATAACCCCAAATAAGCGATGTGAGTAGGCACACTCCCTTTAAGGTTTGTATCGCGGTTGTAGCGAGGAGCCAGCCCCCCCCCCCACACACACACACTTTTTTAGATTGTGGGGGAGGGGCCCTGCTGCCCCCCCCCCCCCCCCCAGGTGGCGACGCCGCTGGTAGCTTGGACATGGAAACTATTGCGAACAATAACGACGGACTTTAGGCATATATACGCAGGCTGCTTGTAACGTAAACAACCGTTGTGAGGACCCGAAACAAGTTTCGGGGAAATAAAACTTCTTCTAAAAGGGGCCCACTAGTCCTGTGTCGAAATTACTTCACGTAGGGAGCTAATTTTTCATACAACCCATTTTTCGATCTAATAATATAACTCTATGTAATCCGTTCATAGCTGCGTTTATCTTGTCATTTTATATAGCTGCAAGGCGAAGCGAACGAAAGACACAGATGGTGCTTCCATAGCTACAGGGACTTTCTCTAGAAGTACACCTTTTAATTTGCACATTTAGGGCATGTACAATGGAGTATTATTTATAATAGATCAAATCGGTATCATCTGGTCAAGTACAACTGGACATTTTGGTATTTGGTCATTTTAAACGTCTTCTGTTGCACGCGAACATGCTTTTGAAAACTTTCCTATCCAATGTCAAACTCGACTTTGCATGATTTCACGGCAAAAATCGTCGGAAATGATGTGCCTTTCACCTTCGCACGTGAATTATGAGCTAGTGTCACGTGCTTAACGTATTTGTATTCTGTTAAGCAAATTTAGCGGCAAAATCAGCAATCGCAAAGCAGCATCCAGCCAATCCAGCTATTGCGATATTAAGTAAAGTAATCTTGATTGCAATGATTGAGTAAAGTAATCTTGATTGCGATGGCTCCGTTCTATCCTCGCCGAGCTCAGCGTAAAAATGTCCCATTCACAAAATAGCAAGAAACGTGGGTAATCCTTGAATATGTCGTATTGAGGAACTGTCTGGCGATAAGGAGGAGGTTCCGTCAGCGTTTCAAAGTGAATCCCAGAAAGATTCCCCGCATCAGTGCCTGAAAGAGACTGGCCGACAGATTTGTCGAGACCAAGGGGCAGACGAGGCCTCGGGCGAGCAGTGCATCGGTGAGCGGCCTCCTCGCTCAGACAGCTGGTTCAGCGCGTGCAGGCGGCGCGGGTCGCCTTCTGCGAGTGGCTTCTCGTGCAGCCAGACGGGTTTGAGGGTCACGTGATCTGGAGTGATGAGAAGTGGTTCTAGCTGAAACAAGCCCGAACAAGCAGAATGAGAGGTGCTGGGGTCCCTGTGATCTCGAGGTGGAGGTTGAGTGCCGGGAGCAGGGCGGCCAGAAGGTGATGTGCTGGGCTGGCGTCATCGACGGCCAGATCATCATCCACTGGTTCGACCCGGGCGTGTCGGTGGATGGCCAGACGTACCTGGACATGCTGAAAACCGTGATGTGGCCTCGAGTGAGGGCAGTCGCAACCAGAACTGGCTGGTTTCAACGAGACGGCGCGATAGTCCACACCACGGTGCCCGCAAGAGGTTGTCTGCAAGACAAGTTCGGCGATCGGATCATCAGTCGCCTCACTGCCCACCCCCGCCAAGAGTCCCGACCTCTCGCCCTTGGACTACTGGTTCTGGGACGTCGCTATGGCTGACCTACGGAAGACACCACCAGCATCATTGAGAGACTTGAAGGCGACGGTGGAGGCCCTTGCTGAGTCAGTCGAGGAGGAAGAAGAGAGCCGAGCTGTGCGGCACCTGCGCTGCCGGGCAAAGGCCTGTGTGCACCTGCAGGGGGCTCCCTTCGAGTCTCAGCTGGCCAAGCTGAGCAAGCAGTTCGGTGTAAATGAGTAAACAACCACCGACAATGAACGTTCACGAGTACAATGACAACATACAGGGTGTACACAAATGCGTTTAACAAAGACGATATTGGCGCGCCTCAGGGGCGGATCTGGGTGGGGGTGGAGCGCGTCGTTAATCCGCGCTCAGGTATGCACTATTCAGCCAAACACACCCCGCTGGGGGGGGGGGGAGGGCATCTTCTGCCCCCTCGTTACCTTCCGAACCAATAACCGCAACGAGACGCGCAAGGCGGCAATCGAAAGCACTCAATGAGATGCATCCATAGCATACACGAAATTGTCCAAATGCGGTAGCATGTCAGGTCACGATCAGGTTAAAGGTCAAAATCGAGGTATTTGGGTTGATGGGCCATACTTTCCATTTAAAGCCTTAGATTGCGACTGTTATGGCACAAAGTGCTCTCAGAGGTATAATACATCTCCCGCATAAGCGAAATTGATAATGTAATCAAAGGTGAAGGTCAGGTCACAAAAGGTTACTTTTGGCAAGAGGTCTACGAAAGTCATGCGACACATGTTTTATGGGTTATTTTGCATGTATAATTCGATAGCAGTAGCCATTTTCACACACTGACCCCACATAATGGCCCTGAGGTGAAGTTCAGGTCAAGGTCAGGTTGCATAAGGTCAAAATTTGAAATTGATTAATCTAAATAAAAAAAGTAATGCTGCTAGCCAATGTTGTCTCAGAAATACAGTGGTGGCATTTAGTTCTGTATCTGGGCAGAAAAGACATAAAATGCAATTCAAAAATGACGTCTTGAGTTACCCATCCTTAGGGAGCTATAAGTCAGTCAAAAATAAAGATATTGCTTTGCAATTTGGTGTGGGTATCGTTCATACATGCCTTTCCGCTATATATTCCGGTTTGTTTAATATCTTCGAAAACGTTTATTTTATGGATTTTTTTTCTCCGGACAAATGATTTTTCGGATTTTGTTGGACCAAAACCCCAACATTTTGCTAATCCGAGATAGCCATTTTGAATACAATTTTATATATGCTCTTTTGACGTTTTTATTTTATTTGCAATTTGTTTCAAAAATCGATTTTCTACGATTTGTCACATATTTATCGTTTGTCCACCAAAAATGGCATGACATGACGTCACTAAAACGTAATTACCTTTCAAACTACTATATTAATTTAATATAATTTTAAGAGAAGACGTAGAATTGATGCAGCATAAGGTATTGCAAATGTCACGCTGATATATCTATCACAGTTTTCGAGTTATTGAGAAAATCCGTTTTGGGGGCCAAATCATGGTTTCAGAACCCTTGGGGGGGGGGGCATGGCCCCCTGGATCCGCACCTGATGCACCTTCACACACACACACACACACACACACACACACACACACACACACACACACACACACACACACACACACACACACACACACACACACACACACACACACACACACACACACACACACACACACACACACACACACACACACACACACACACACACACACACACACACACACACACACACACACACACACACACACACACACACACACACACACACACACACACACACACACACACACACACACACACACACACACACACACACACACACACACACACACACACACACGCACGCACGCACGCACGCACGCACGCACGCACGCACGCACGCACGCACGCACGCACGCACGCACGCACGCACGCACGCACGCACGCACGCACGCACGCACGCACGCACGCACGCACGCACGCACGCACGCACGCACGCATGCACGCACGCACGCACGCACGCACGCACGCACGCACGCACGCACGCACGCACGCACGCACGCACGCACACACACACACACACACACACACACACAAATTATCACTGCCAAATCCAACGAAATCGAGTTTGACATTGGATAGCATTGTTTCGAAAAGCATGTTCGAATGCGACAGATGACGTTTAAAATGATCAAATACCAAAATGTTCAGTTGTACTCGACCAGATAATACCAATTTTACCTATAACAATCCATTGCACATGCCCTAAATGAACAATTAAAAGTGCACTTCTAGAGAAAGACCCTGTATACTAAAAAGGCTGCGCTTTGTTTTACTGACTGCGCAGCTCAGACCAAATGCCAGCGATGACTGGATACATGGCTGGCACGCTCTCCATTTGGGAAATGTGTGCACCTCTGTTACATGGTGACTGCGCTCTCTCGCCCCATTGGCTCAGCTGTAGTGCTGTATCTCCGAGTCACCGACTTCCTTGATTTCAACCTCTAAGCTCCGACACCAAGCTGATCGACTCTATATGGAGAAGTAGCGCAGAAACCTACAAGTATGAAGTGGATCAATATTATTAAGTAGCTTGTACGTTGTTTGACATGATTAACCCGGCAATGACTGGGGTCCTCAGCCGAACGCCATTGACTGGGGGAGGGGGGGGCGTTAAACGCCCCCTGGCTATCTTCCGAACCAATGATCGCAGAGAGACGCGCAAGGCGGCATTCGAAAGCTCTCAATAAGATAAATATAAATCATGCTAAACAAATTAAAAGTGAGGTCAAATGTCAGGTCACGGTCAGGTCAAATGTCAAAATCGACGTATTTTAGTTTATGGGCCATACGTTCCAGCAAAAGCCATCGATTACGACCATGCTCACCCAAAGTGCTGCCAAAGGTATTATACACATCCCGAATGGGCTAAAGTGAGATTGTTGGCAAAGGTCAAGGTCAAGGTCAGGTCACAGAAATTCACTATGCGCGAAATATCTACGAAAGTCATGCAACACATGTTCTACGGATTATTTGCCACGTAGAATTCGATAGTGGTAGTCATTTTACCAACTGAATTAATTTACGTGAAGTTATTGTTAAGTTCAGGTCAAGTTCAGGTCACTGAAGGTCAAAATTTGAAATTGATAAATATAAATAAAAAAGGCATGTTTTTGGACCAGTTGTCTCTCAGGAATACAGTGCAGGCATTGATTTGTCTGTATCTGATCAATAAAAGCCAAGAAACGCAATGTCAAAATATGACGTCATGACATACCCATACTTTAGATGTCATAAGTGGAGGATTTGAGTCGCGCCTCTGTTCCTGCCGCCAATACACGCTGTCGGCCGGCGCCACGGTCGACAACAACTACAAGCCTGAGTCGGTGAGTGCAGGAGGCTGGCCGCCGGACTCCGAAGAGACTACCGGTGGAGGAGACGCCATGACACTATGTTCGGGCACGGTTCGTGGCGAGCAGGACATCGACGACATCGTCGAGGGCGTCGTCGCCATCCTCACTGGGGTGGGTCTGGTGGCGGCGGCTACAGCAGAGGTGAAGGAGGAGGTCGTCGTGGTCGACGAGCCGTCCGGACCGACGCCTGGACAGAAGCAGCTCTTGCTGGCCGACCTCCGGGAGCAGCTGACGGCGTCGTCCAACTTTGGCACTCGGGAGAAGGAGGAAGTGTGCTGTCTGATCATCATCGGCGAGGGAGCGGGTCCGGCCCCGCAGCACCAGCTGTGGTACTGGGGGCGTGTCCGCCTCTTTCTCATCGTGGCACACGAGGGCTGGGCGGCGGCTGTGAACGACGCCCGTAGCGCTGACATGGACCGGCTAGGTATACGCCTCACCCCGTCCGTCCCGCGGCCGGCCCCCGGGCCCCACCCGGCGGTTGCGCCTGCCGCTGAGTGGCGGCAGCGGCCCTCCCGGCCGTCCGGCCTGCACACCCCGGCGCGCTCGGCGGGCGCGGCCGCGTCGCGCGGTCTGCATTAGGACGGCACTGCGAGTGGCATGGGGGACAACGGTCTCGGAGCCCCACTCCGGCCCCTGCCACCCGCAGCACCCCCGGCTCTGCCCTCGCCCGGGGGAGGCGCTCCGGACATCGAGCCGGGGCGCGACGCCGCGGCCGTGCTCGGTGCGGCGTCAGCAGCGACGCCGTCCGCTGCCGGGACGTCGTTTTTGGCGACGTCCCCGACGAGGAGACATCCGAGGAAGAGGAGGAGGAAGAGCCGGCCGCGCCGGCGGCGGGCCTTGGTAGGTGGCCGCTGACTGCGGCCGGCGACCCGCGCGCCGCCTGCCGGGTGCTGGCGGAGCTGCTCTGCGGGGCTGATGTGCCGGCTGCCGCTGAGCCGCCGCCGCCGGCGGGCCGGCGTCGGGTGAGGCGGCGTTCACCGAGTCGCCTCTCGCGTTCGTCGGTGCGCGTCGGCTGCCGGTGGGCAGCGATGCTCGAGTGAGGCCGCCGGCGCGGGTTCGAGTGGACCCGGCGGTCTTCGGGGGCCATCCGCGCGTAAGCAGCGTCTTTGCGCGAGGACTGAAGGTGCGCGTGCCGAGCGCGGCGCCGCGCGTGTGGCTGAGCACGCCGCGGTCTGCGTTGATGACTGAGGCGGTGGCGGACTTTGTGAAAAGTCGAGTGTTTGAGCCGGGTGAGCCGGACAGCTGTTACCGTCTGTTTGCGGTGGCAAAGTCGCAGTCGGTCGCGCGTCGAATTTATGACCTGTCTTTGCTGACGCCCTGGATGCCGCGGCGGTCTTGCGTCTTGCCGAAACTCGAGCGTGTGTTAGGATATGCAGCAGATGGATTTGGGTACGGCATAAAATTAGGCTTACGAGACGGCTTTTATCATATTCCCTTGGCTCCGAGTACAGGTAGAAAGTTCGGTGTATTGTACGATAGACAGACATATGTATTTACCAGGCTGCCGATGGGCTTGGCAGTAGCTCCGTCAGAAATCCAGCACTTTGCCTGTGCGACAGTGAAGATTGTAGAGGGCAGGTTTTCGGGTGTAAGGGGTATTGTGTTGTTGTCGACCGTAGCGCCGGCCGACAGCGTGTATTGGTGCCAGGAGCAGAGGCGCGACTGACACACTGACCACAGAAGTGACCCGACAAAGGCACGCAACACAAATTCCCGCGCCGATCATCCGATGTCCTGAGCCGCTGATTGGCCCAGAGACAGGAAAAATCCGCTCCTGTACGGACCCTGATTACAGAGCGGGAGTGCGCGAGGGAGCATCTGCGTGATTCATACACGACGGTATATACCGAACAGAAAAAGCGCGCGAACTGAATACATGGCACATGACTGGTAGCCAGGGGCGAGGACAGCGCCCTTTTTACAAATTATAATAAGCGCCGGCATTATCACAAAACATCGTAAACGGCCTCCGCTCCACACTAACAACCGCCGTTAGAGCTGCCAGATACTCTGCCACATAAATAGGCAGCGCATGTGGCAGAGACACAGACACCGGCACGCAGCCTGGCACTACAATGCCGATCTGTGTCGGCGTCGCATCGACAAATACATGACGTTCGTGCAGATCATTCCACTCGGAAATGTCGGAAAAGGACCACACGACACCGTCACGAATAAACGGGACGACTGCACTACACGCACCGGAGTCCCCGTCCATCACTGCCGACACAACTTCGAGT
Organism: Chirona hameri; assembly: GCA_036785665.1. NCBI lineage: Eukaryota > Metazoa > Arthropoda > Thecostraca > Balanomorpha > Balanidae > Chirona > Chirona hameri. The sequence continues at coordinate 105,454 of JAXIVJ010001612.1, read as the reverse complement.
GGCAACTTTAGACAAGGCCGTGCAAAGTTTACAAACCCCGCCAGCCGCTGCCGAGAGGCCAATGACCAGCTCGAGTTGCACTGCAACATCGCGTCGCGCAAGGGCTCCACCGTCTCACGTTTAACGCTCAATGAACAGCTCGCCAAGTTTAACTCCACACCGAGATAACGCAATTTCGATGACGGAACAGTAACAGACTTATCAAAATTAATACGAAAGCCCGATTCAGGGAAAAATTATACGATACCAGACAGGTCTTCAGGGCGGCGAGCGACAAACAGAAAATCATCCAAATAAGCAATACCCCTTACACCCGAAAACCTGCCCTCTACCATCTTCACTGTCGCCCAGGCAAAGTGCTGAATTTCTGACGGAGCTACTGCCAAGCCCATCGGCAGCCTGGTAAATACATATGTCTGTCTATCGTACAAAACATCAAACTTTCTACTTGTACTCGGAGCCAAGGGAATATGATAAAACCCTAATTTTATGCCGTATCCAAATCCATCTGCTGCATATCCTAACACACGCTCGAGTTTCGGCAAAACGCAAGACCGCCGCGGCATCCAGGGCGTCAGCAAAGACAGGTCATAAACTAGACGCGCGACCGACGGCGACTTTGCCACCGAAAACAGACGGTAACAGCTGTCCGGCTCACCCGGTCAAACACTCGACTTTTCACAAAGTCCGCCACCGCCTTCGTCATCAACGAAGACCGCGGCGTGCTCAGCCACACGCGCGGCGCCGCGCTCGGCACGCGCACCTTCAGCCCTCGCGCCAAGACGCTGCTTACGCGCGGATGGCCCCCGAAGACCGCCGGATCCACTCGAACCCGCACCGGCGGCCTCACTCGAGCATCGCTGCCCACCGGCAGCCGACGCGCACCGACGAACGCGAGAGGCGACTCGGTGAACGCCGCCTCACCCGACGCCGGCCCGCCGACCGGCGGCGGCGGCTCAGCGGCAGCCGGCACACCATCCCCGCAGAGCAGCTCCGCCAGCACCCGGCAGGCGGCGCGCGGGTCGCCGGCCGCAGTCAGCGGCCACCCACTAAGGCCCACCGCCGGCGTGGCCGGCTCTTCCTCCTGCTCTTCCTCGGATGTCTCCTCGTCGGGGACGTCGCCCAAAAACGACGTCCCGGCAGCGGACGGCGTCGCTGCTGACGCCGCACCGAGCACGGCCGCGGCGTCGCGCCCCGGCTCGATGTCCGGAGCGCCTCCCCCGGGCGAGGGCAGAGCCGGGGGTGCTGCGGGTGGCAGGGGCCGGAGTGGGGCTCCGAGACCGTTGCCCCCCATGCCACTCGCAGTGCCGTCCTAATGCGGACCGCGCGACGCGGCCGCGCCCGCCGAGCGCGCCGGGGTGTGCAGGCCGGACGGCCGGGAGGGCCGCTGCCGCCACTCAGCGGCAGGCGCAACCGCCGGGTGGGGCCTGGGGGCCGGCCGCGGGACGGACGGGGTGAGGCGGTCCATGTCGGCGCTACGGGCGTCGTTCACCGCCGCCGCCCAGCCCTCGTGTGCCACGATGAGAAAGAGGCGGACACGCCCCCAGTACCACAGCTGGCGATGCGGGGCCAGTCCTGCCCCCTCGCCGATGATGATCAGACAGCACACTTCCTCCTTCTCCCGAGTGCCAAAGTTGGACGACGCCGTCAGCTGCTCCCGGAGGTCGGCCAGCAAGAGCTGCTTCTGTCCAGGCTTCGGTCCGGACGGCGCGTCGACCACGACAACAACCTCCATCACCTCTGCTGTAGCCGCCGCCACCAGACCCGCCCCTGTGGGGCTGACGACGACGGCCTCGACGATGTCGTCGATGTCCTGCTCGCCACGAACCGTGTCCGAACATAGTGTCATGGCGTCTCCTCCACCGGTAGTCCCTTCGGAGTCCGGCGGCCACCCTCCGGCACTCACCGACTCAGGCTTGTAGTTGTTGTCGACCGTGGCGCCGGCCGACAGCGTGTATTGGCGGTAGGAACAGAGGCGCGACTAGGATGGAGATGTCTGTTTGAAATTTGGCATAGCAGTTGCCTAGGTATGGTTGCCTAGGACTCTGACATATCTTCCGTTTTTTTTTCATATTTGAGAAAATTTTGATTTTGTTATAATTTCCCTCCATTTTTTTATAGTTTTTTTGGGTTACAAAAAAAAACATCCGAGATAGCTGGTTTGTAGCCCTTGCAATTTCCTATCGTTTGGCGTTTTTCGATTTAATTTTGCTTCAAATGTGGTATTTGTACGGCCTGGCAAAGTTTAGCTGATTTTGGTGTAAAACTCGTGCGTAGTGACGTCAACAAATTTGCTATAACTCGAGAGAAAAAAATCGACGAAATTTCTTCTTTTTTTTCAAAAAAGACGTAACCATGATTTATAAGAAGGTACCCGAAGTTTTACGTTGATAGCACTATTAGTTTTTTAAGCTATTGCGAAAAGTCATCAGGGGGGGGGGCGTTAACCCTCCCCGGTTAGGGCAAAATCACTACGTGTTCGGGTAGGGGGATACGACCCCCCCCCCCCTTAGCGTTTCGCCCATAATTGAGTTAGAGCTTCGATTCAAAGACGAGTGTGTTGCTTGTAACGAGAGGAAGCCATTGGTACCCGATGTTAAGGTCTTGGATCATTAGTTGACCTCTGAGGTCATGTCAATGACCCAAAAGTCATACAAATGGGAAATGCGTATAAATTGAATTGTATCGAGCTAGAATCATGAATGAGCATATCATAATGCATAATAGGTGCCAAATTCGTAATCAGCGTCACAAAATGTCCTAAAAACTGCCAAATTCCAAAAAGGTCATGTCAGGTCATCTGAGGTCAGTGACCTCGGTTGACCTGTGGATGCGTATGAACCCAGTGGAACATATAATTATCTAAAATGGATCTCAGATTTGAAATCAGCGTTACAAATTGTCCTAGAAACCGCCAGAAGCCCAAAAAGTCATCTGAAGTCATCGGAGGTCAATGACCCCAGTTGACCACTGAAAAGGTCAATCGAGTTCACAATCTCAGTGGAAACCACAACTGTCACCTGGAAACATCTTTGCATATGCTCCTGAACAACAAACACTCGGAAACTGCACAAGTTACAAGCATCGATCTGCGGGACGCCAGTTGCGCCTGACATGACCTTGAGAAACAGGTCATAGGTCACGGGTCATGTGGGTTAGAAATTCAAATGTGTCATATTATGTGTCAAATTTTTCAAAAGTAGGGTACTGAAAGTTTGATTGGAATCGGTTAGAAACTACGGGAGTTATTCCTGAAAAACCGAGGAGGGTGACATCCACCCCTACCCGGGCGAGGGTTAAACGACCCCCCTCCCCCCCCCCCCCCCAATCAATGGCGGGTTAAAACTCGGTGCAAATATACCTGCTAGGTAATCTTCACAATGCAAGAGGAGTATGGACTGCAATGGCGTGGCACGTGACCTCTTCAAGCAATGGCTGGTCTTCTCTGATTTGAGGTAAACAGCATTACACGGGTGCCGGGTGTTCCGCCATTATTAAACATAACCATTAGAGAATTCGGATGCGGCGAACTCATTCAGTCATTTTTAAACACATTATTTTCCCTGACTTGGGATACACTTGGTAAACGCTCCCGGCGTCTGTCTCCACTGGAGTCAGTCCCGTCTACCCGCCGACACTCTACCCTCCCCCGGCCCCTCTCCGCCCCCAACCCGCCCATCGCTCAGCGCGCGTCTTCGGCCCATTGCACGCCGGCAGCGATGAAATAAGTCCCGCGCCGGAGACAGTCAGCTCGCATTATGATGACGTCATTGGCCGGCGGCGGGTCGGGGGCCGGGTCGGGGTCCGGATCAGGGCCGGGTCGGGGCCGGGTCGGGGCCGGGTCGGGGCCGGGTCGGAGCCGGGTCGGGGCCGGGTCGGGGGCCGGGTCGGGGCCCGGGTCGGGGCAGGGCCGGGGCCGGGTCGGGGTCCGGGTCGGGGTCCGGGTCGGGGTCGGGTCGGGGGCCGGGCCGGGGTCGGGTCGGGGGCCGGGTCGGGGCTGGGTCGGGATCGGGGGTCGGGCAGGAGGAGGAGGGGGAGGGGCGGTCCCGGGCCGCCTCTGCCTGGCCATTTGTCAGTCCCGCCCGTGTGAAGTGCCCTGGGGTATGCTTTAAACGGCCGGCCTGGGCCATCTGCCCGCCTGCAGCGCCGGCCCGGCTGTCATGCGTCTTTGTTTCAGTCGGCTTCATGGCGGGCCGCCCCCGGCCTCTTCAGTCGAGCAAATTTGATGGATGTGGTCAGTAATATGCTAAAACTGTCCTTATTTCCGAGGATTTTCCAGAAGAACTGAATACATGTGTTAGAAGTTATTTGCATATAAGGAGAAAAGTGATGAACAATTTAATCTCGTCAAATACCTAACCTAAGCAGTGGAGGCGCCCCAAACCCAACAATTGAGTCTTATGCTAACAATTTGGATCTATATGGCTAAAAATTTCATTTGAACAGAACGGAATTTCATTTGAATTTGAACTATGCAATTCCACATGCGCTTAAGATATTCAGGAGAAATAGGGTATTGGGTTTTCATCAATCGCTTTAGACCATCAGGCCTGACAAGTTTAATACTGACTGTTGCTGTAGTATCGCGTAGCTGAGCCGGCACCCTGGCTGGGTCGTGGTGCCGGCGGCCGACCCTCGCCGGCCGACCCTCGCCAACCACCGCACCGATCAAATGGCCGGGACGTGCCCTCTGGCATTGATATAAGTACTCTGGTCTGGCCGGAGTGTCGGGTGGGGGGTGCGAGGGTGGCGGCGAGGGACCGATCAAATGGCCGGGACGTGTTGTCTGGCCAGAGTGTCGGGTGGGGGTGCGAGGGTGGAGGCGAGGGACCGATCAAATGGCCGGGACGTGTTGTCTGGCCAGATTGTCGGGTGGGGGTGCGAGGGTGGCGGCGAGGGACCGATCAAATGGCCGGGACGTGTCGTCTGGCCGGAGTGTCGGGTGGGGGTGCGAGGGTGGCGGCGAGGGACGGATCAAATGGCCGGGACGTGTCGTCTGGCCAGAGTGTCGGATGGGGGTGCGAGGGTGGCGGCGAGGGACCGATCAAATGGCCGGGACGTGTCGTCTGGCTGGAGTGTCGAGTGGGGTGCGAGGGTGGCGGGGAGGGACGGGAGTCTTTGTGTGGATCGCGGAGCGAGCGGACGACGCTGCCGTGTGCTGCCGCCGAGGCTTTGTGCCACGTGTCAGTGGCTTTGTGCCAGAGGCTATGTGCCAGTGACGACTGTCTTGATTTGTAATCTAGTACCGTTCTTTTGTAAATACATTCAAGACACTACAGGAAGTATTGGCGACGAGGAGGAGATTTCAACGTAACGTAACGAACCGAAGAACGTGGTAACGTAACGTTAATTCAAGCGGCCATGGAGGAGATTCGTCCGCCAGAGCCATTTTTGGCCACGGCAGCGACTGCAAGTATTCCCTGGTCGGCCTGGTATGCCGACTTCGAGATGTACGCCACGGCGATCGGCTGGTCTCAGTGGGACGAGGTCAGACAGCAGGCGCTGCTGCTGCACTGCCTGGGGCAGGAGGGTCGGCGGCGCTACCGCGTGGCGGAGGCGGCGGCGGTGACTACGGCGGAGCACCGAGACGCGCCACCAGCAGGTGAAACCGAGCCTGGAACAGTCACCGGAGAGGAGCCACCAGCAGGTGAAACCGAGCCTGGAACAGTCACCGAGACGCGCCACCAGCAGGTGAAACCGAGCCTGGAACAGTCACCGAGACGCGCCACCAGCAGGTGAAACCGAGACTGGAACAGTCCCCGGAGAGGAGCCACCAACAGGTGAAACCGAGCCTGGAACAGTCACCGAGACGCGCCACCAGCAGGTGAAACCGAGCCTGGAACAGTCACCGAGACGCGCCACCAGCAGGTGAAACCGAGCCTGGAACAGTCACCGGAGAGGAGCCACCAGCAGGTGAAACCGGGTCTGTAACAGTCACCGGAGAGGAGCCACCAGCAGGTGAAACCGAGCCTGGAACAGTCACCGAGACGCGCCACCAGCAGGTGAAACCGAGCCTGGAACAGTCACCGGAGAGGAGCCACCAGCAGGTGAAACCGGGTCTGTAACAGTCACCGAGACGCGCCACCAGCAGGTGAAACCGAGCCTGGAACAGTCACCGAGACGCGCCACCAGCAGGTGAAACCGAGCCTGAACAGTCACCGGAGAGGAGCCACCAGCAGGTGAGACCGAGCCTGGAACAGTCACCGGAGAGGAGCCACCAGCAGGTGAAACCGAGCCTGGAACATTCACCGAGACGCGCCACCAGCAGGTGAAACCGAGCCTGGAACAGTCACCGGAGAGGAGCCACCAGCAGGTGAAACCGAGCCTGGAACAGTCACCGGAGAGGAGCCACCAGCAGGTGAAACCGAGACTGGAACAGTCACCGGAGAGGAGCCACCAGCAGGTGAAACCGAGCTTGGACAGTCACCGAGACGCGCCACCAGCAGGTGAAACCGGGTCTGTAACAGTCACCGGAGAGGAGCCACCAGCAGGTGAAACCGAGCCTGGAACAGTCACCGGAGAGGAGCCACCAGCAGGTGAAACCGAGACTGGAACAGTCACCGGAGAGGAGCCACCAGCAGGTGAAACCGAGCCTGGACAGTCACCGGAGAGGAGCCACCAGCAGGTGAAACCGAGCCTGAACAGTCACCGAGACGCGCCACCAGCAGGTGAAACCGAGCCTGGAACAGTCACCGAGACGCGCCACCAGCAGGTGAAACCGAGACTGGAACAGTCACCGGAGAGGAGCCACCAGCAGGTGAAACCGGGTCTGTAACAGTCACCGGAGAGGAGCCACCAGCAGGTGAAACCGAGCCTGGAACAGTCACCGGAGAGGAGCCACCAGCAGGTGAAACCGAGACTGGAACAGTCACCGGAGAGGAGCCACCAGCAGGTGAAACCGAGCCTGGAACAGTCACCGGAGAGGAGCCACCAGCAGGTGAAACCGAGACTGGAACAGTCACCGGAGAGGAGCCACCAGCAGGTGAAACCGGGTCTGTAACAGTCACCGGAGAGGAGCCACCAGCAGGTGAAACCGAGCCTGGAACAGTCACCGGAGAGGAGCCACCAGCAGGTGAAACCGAGACTGGAACAGTCACCGGAGAGGAGCCACCAGCAGGTGAAACCGAGCCTGGAACAGTCACCGGAGAGGAGCCACCAGCAGGTGAAACCGAGCCTGGAACAGTCACCGGAGAGGAGCCACCAGCAGGTGAAACAGAGACTGGAACAGTCACCGGAGAGGAGCCACCAGCAGGTGAAACCGGGTCTGTAACAGTCACCGGAGAGGAGCCACCAGCAGGTGAAACCGAGCTTGGAACAGTCACCGGAGAGGAGCCACCAGTAGGTGAAACCGGGTCTGTAACAGTCACCGGAGAGGAGCCACCAGCAGGTGAAACCGAGCCTGGAACAGTCACCGGAGAGGAGCCACCAGCAGGTGAAACCGAGCCTGGAACAGTCACCGGAGAGGAGCCACCAGCAGGTGAAACCGAGACTGGAACAGTCACCGGAGAGGAGCCACCAGCAGGTGAAACCGAGACTGGAACAGTCACCGGAGAGGAGCCACCAGCAGGTGAAACCGGGTCTGTAACAGTCACCGGAGAGGAGCCACCAGCAGGTGAAACCGAGCCTGGAACAGTCACCGGAGAGGAGCCACCAGTAGGTGAAACCGGGTCTGTAACAGTCACCGGACAGGAGCCACCAGCAGGTGAAACCGAGCCTGGAACAGTCACCGGAGAGGAGCCACCAGCAGGTGAAACCGAGCCTGGAACAGTCACCGGAGAGGAGCCACCAGCAGGTGAAACCGAGACTGGAACAGTCACCGGAGAGGAGCCACCAGCAGGTGAAACCGAGACTGGAACAGTCACCGGAGACGCGCCACCAGCAGGTGAAACTGAGACTGGAACAGTCACCGGAGAGGAGCCACCAGTAGGTGAAACGAGCATGTAACAGTCACCGAGACGCGCCACCAGTAGGTGAAACCGAGCCTGGAACAGTCACCGAGACGCGCCACCAGCAGGTGAAACCGAGCCTGGAACAGTCACCGGAGAGGAGCCACCAGCAGGTGAAACCGGGTCTGTAATAGTCACCGGAGAGGAGCCACCAGCAGGTGAAACCGGGTCTGTAACAGTCACCGGAGAGGAGCCACCAGCAGGTGAAACAGAGCCTGGAACAGTCACCGGAGAGGAGCCACCAGCAGGTGAAACCGAGCCTGGAACAGTCACCGGAGAGGAGCCACCAGCAGGTGAAACCGAGCCTGGAACAGTCACCGGAGAGGAGCCACCAACAGGTGAAACCGAGCCTGGAACAGTCACCGGAGAGGAGCCACCAGTAGGTGAAACCGAGCCTGGAACAGTCACCGGAGAGGAGCCACCAGCAGGTGAAACCGAGACTGGAACAGTCACCGGAGACGCGCCACCAGCAGGTGAAACCGAGACTGGAACAGTCACCGGAGAGGAGCCACCAGTAGGTGAAACGAGCATGTAACAGTCACCGAGACGCGCCACCAGTAGGTGAAACCGAGCCTGGAACAGTCACCGAGACGCGCCACCAGCAGGTGAAACCGAGCCTGGAACAGTCACCGGAGAGGAGCCACCAGCAGGTGAAACCGAGCCTGGAACAGTCACCGGAGAGGAGCCACCAACAGGTGAAACCGAGCCTGGAACAGTCACCGGAGAGGAGCCACCAGTAGGTGAAACCGAGCCTGGAACAGTCACCGGAGAGGAGCCACCAGCAGGTGAAACCGAGACTGGAACAGTCACCGGAGACGCGCCACCAGCAGGTGAAACCGAGACTGGAACAGTCACCGGAGAGGAGCCACCAGTAGGTGAAACGAGCATGTAACAGTCACCGAGACGCGCCACCAGTAGGTGAAACCGAGCCTGGAACAGTCACCGAGACGCGCCACCAGCAGGTGAAACCGAGCCTGGAACAGTCACCGGAGAGGAGCCACCAGCAGGTGAAACCGGGTCTGTAACAGTCACCGGAGAGGAGCCACCAGCAGGTGAAACCGGGTCTGTAACAGTCACCGGAGAGGAGCCACCAGCAGGTGAAACAGAGCCTGGAACAGTCACCGGAGAGGAGCCACCAGCAGGTGAAACCGAGCCTGGAACAGTCACCGGAGAGGAGCCACCAGCAGGTGAAACCGAGCCTGGAACAGTCACCGGAGAGGAGCCACCAACAGGTGAAACCGAGCCTGAACAGTCACCGGAGAGGAGCCACCAGCAGGTGAAACCGAGCCTGGAACAGTCACCGGAGAGGAGCCACCAACAGGTGAAACCGAGCCTGGAACAGTCACCGGAGAGGAGCCACCAGTAGGTGAAACCGGGTCTGTAACAGTCACCGGAGAGGAGCCACCAGCAGGTGAAACCGAGCCTGGAACAGTCACCGGAGAGGAGCCACCAGCAGGTGAAACCGAGCCTGGAACAGTCACCGGAGAGGAGCCACCAGTAGGTGAAACCGGGTCTGTAACAGTCACCGGAGAGGAGCCACCAGCAGGTGAAACCGAGCCTGGAACAGTCACCGGAGAGGAGCCACCAGCAGGTGAAACCGGGTCTGTAACAGTCACCGGAGAGGAGCCACCAGCAGGTGAAACCGAGCCTGGAACAGTCACCGAGACGCGCCACCAGCAGGTGAAACCGAGCCTGGAACAGTCACCGGAGAGGAGCCACCAGTAGGTGAAACCGAGTCTGGAACAGTCACCGGAGAGGAGCCACCAACAGGTGAAACCGAGCCTGGAACAGTCACCGGAGAGGAGCCACCAACAGGTGAAACCGAACCTGAACAGTCACCGGAGAGGAGCCACCAGCAGGTGAAACCGAGCCTGGAACAGTCACCGGAGAGGAGCCACCAACAGGTGAAACCGAGCCTGGACAGTCACCGGAGACGAGCCACCAGCAGGTGAAACCGAGCCTGGAACAGTCACCGGAGATGAGCCACCAACAGGTGAAACCGAGCCTGAACAGTCACCGGAGAGGAGCCACCAGCAGGTGAAACCGAGCCTGGAACAGTCACCGGAGAGGAGCCACCAACAGGTGAAACCGAGCCTGGACAGTCACCGGAGAGGAGCCACCAGTAGGTGAAACCGAGCCTGGAACAGTCACCGGAGACGCGCCACCAGTAGGTGAAACCGAGCATGTAACAGTCACCGGAGAGGAGCCACCAGGAGGTGAAACCGAGCCTGGACAGTCACCGGAGAGGAGCCACCAGTAGGTGAAACGAGCATGTAACAGTCACCGAGACGCGCCACCAGTAGGTGATACCGAGCCTGGTACAGTCACCGAGACGCGCCACCAACAGGTGAAACCGAGCATGTAGCAGTCACCGGAGAGGAGCCACCAACAGGTGAAACCGAGCCTGAACAGTCACCGGAGAGGAGCCACCAACAGGTGAAACCGAGCATGTGACAGTCACCGGAGAGGAGCCACCAGGAGGTGAAACCGAGCCTGAACAGTCACCGGAGAGGAGCCACCAGGAGGTGAAACCGAGCCTGAACAGTCACCGGAGAGGAGCCACCAGGAGGTGAAACCGAGCCTGAACAGTCACCGGAGAGGAGCCACCAACAGGTGAAACCGAGCCTGAACAGTCACCGGAGAGGAGCCACCAGGAGGTGAAACCGAGCCTGAACAGTCACCGGAGAGGAGCCACCAACAGGTGAAACCGAGTCTGAACAGTCACCGGAGAGGAGCCACCAGGAGGTGAAACCGAGCCTGAACAGTCACCGGAGAGGAGCCACCAGGAGGTGAAACCGAGCCTGAACAGTCACCGGAGAGGAGCCACCAGGAGGTGAAACCGAGCCTGAACAGTCACCGAAGAGGAGCCACCAGGAGGTGAAACCGAGCCTGAACAGTCACCGGAGAGGAGCCACCAGCAGGTGAAACCGAGCCTGAACAGTCACCGAGATGCGCCACCAGCACAGGTGAAGTCTGATGATGGCATGATGGCGAGATGTTTGGCGCTGCTTAAACACTTGTTTGAGCAGCCCAGGGATGTCATGTCAGAGAGAGAGATAGAGAGTAAGATTTCGTAAGCTGCGTCAGAAGACAGGTGAATCAGTCGCAACATTCATTACCAACCTGCGGGAGCAGCGCTTTTGGGCTGTTTGAAGATGAAATGATCCGTGATCAGTTTGTGGAGGGATGTGCCTCAGATCGTCTGCGTGATCGTCCCTGTGCACAGGACAAACTGACCCTGCAACGTCTTGAGCCGATAGCGTTGGCTGAGGACCGAGCGGTGGAGCGTCAGCGCCTGCTGGGAGGAGACGGTCGTCACAGCCAACCAGCCGCAGCAGCGGAGCCGCTCGAGATGGCCTTCACGGCACGGACATGGACGTCAGCTTAGTAGCCGGAAGGCGACAAAACAAAAGGCAAGTCCTGTTACGCATGCGGACGTAAAGGTTGGACCTGTCCACCGATGACGTGTCAGCCCGACCAAGGGGCAGAAGTGCCAGAAATGTGGGGAGGTTGGACATTTTGCAGTGAGATGTCAGCCAAAGACGGTGAGAGCAATTGAAGCGGACTCTGTAGAGATTCTGGCTGTAAATGAGTTTGACTCGGCCGTGCGGACTAAGGTCATAATAGTAAGTTATTGGGTCGATATGCTGGTGGACACGGGTGCAGCAGTGTCCATCATCCCACGACACCTCTATGTGAGGGAGTTAAGCCATGTTCCTCTGCAGCCCACGACAGTTAAGCTGCAGGCGTACGGAGGTGGTCAGCTGGCAGTGACTGGTGCCATCACAGCGACGGTGGAGACTGAATACGGACGAAGCTGCCAGGGTCATCTGCACGTGGTTGACGGCGCTACACAGCTGTTCGGGAAAGACCTCCAGAAGAGTCTGCGCATCTCTGTCAAGCACGGTTCGGCCGTGTGCGAAGTGGAGCTACCGACGGCCAGCACAGAGGTCAGGTCAGTGGGTGACGCGAGGGTGCTGCCACCTATAAGCAACGAGAGCATGAATGTGCTGCCACCTATCAAGCGGTTCGTACACAGGGTAGCGCTGTGCGAGGGTGCTGTCCCTGTGCAACAGAAGCTGAGGCCGCTACCGTTCGCGCTCCGGGTGGAAGTGAAACGCCATCTGCAGGAACTCGAAAGACAACAAATCATCGAGAGGGTAGACGGATCGCCGTGGATCTCTCCGATCGTCGTCTCGAGGCGCAGATCATCAGGTCAGCTCAGACTTTGTGTCGACCTTCGAGAGGTCAACAAGGCACCAGTGGGTACTAGTGGTGCCAATCGGTACAATCATTTTCGGAATTCCGAATTTGTCCGAAGACCGATTCGGTTTTCGGACGGACATAATCATATTTCTTTGGACATTTTCGGACATCCAATGCCCAAGGATGGCTTGTCGCGAAAATCACTTAGTTACTTTTTTATTAAAAAAGAAAGTGTGCCACATGTAATTCATTTACATATAACACTTTTTCTGCTTTCGGACAAATTTCGGACAAATGATGATTTTCGGGCAGTTTCGGACGGACAGCTGACCATCGTCTTGGGCATCGGTCGGACATTGGAACATATTTTCTGAAACTGGCACCACTGGTGGGTACCCCTTACCTGGCATGCAAGAGATGTTAGACAGACTGGTTGGAGCGAGAGTGTTTTGGACTCTGGACATTAAATCTGCATATCATCAGTTGATGCTGCACGAGGAGTCGAGGTATTTGACGGCGTTTGTGACGTATGAGGGTGTGTTCCGCTACCGGAGATGCTGCTATGGCCTGAGATCGCTTCCAAGCTGTTTCCAGAAGATGATGGGAAGCCATCCTGCGGGGACTGCCGGGCACTCAGGTCTGCCTGGATGACGTCATCGTCGCTGGACGTACCCAGGAGGATCACGACAACAGACTGAGTGACGTCATGGCACGTCTCGCTGAGTACAATGTGACCTTGAACAAGGACAAGTGTCACTTCGGGGTGAGCCGCATTGACTTCCTCGGGTTCTCAGTGTCCAAGGAGGACGTGTCGGTGAATCCCAGCCGCGTCCAAGGCCTGACGGACATGAAGCCGCCAGCTACAGTGAAGGAGCTGCAGGCGGTGCTGGGGCTGTTGGGTTTTACAGCTGCTTCGTCCCCAGGTACAGCACCAGAGTGGAGGAGCTGCAGGCGGTGCTGGGGCTGTTGGGGTTTTACAGCCGCTTCGTCGCCAGGTACAGCACCATAGTGGAGGAGCTGCGGCAGCTTCTGAGAAAAGGAGCTCCCGAGTTCAGGTGGACGCCGGAGACGGACGAGGCGTTCGAGGACATCAGAGCGGCGATTCTGACGAGCTCTGTTCTGGCGATGTATGACCCGACTCTTCCCACAGTGGTGACGTCAGACGCCAGTGACGTGGGCATCGGGGCGGTGCTCACACAGCTGCACCCCGAGGGTGAGCGAGTAGTGGCGTTCGCATCCAGCATCCGCTGACAGCCAGCGGCCCAGCGCAACTACAGCGTCACCGAACGGGAAGCGTTGGCCAGTGTCTGGGCCATCGAGAAGTGGCACAGATATATGTGGGGCAGATACTTTGTTCTCAGAGCAGATCACCAGGCACTGACCACTCTGATGACGTCACGTGACATCGGCAGGGCGGGAATGCGTATCTGTCGCTGGGCGTGTCGACTGATGGAGTACTATTTCACAGTGCAGCACGTCAAGGGGAGCATCAATCCGGCAGATGGACTGTCTCGGCTTCCAGCACCAGTGCAGGAGGCGTCGGACGACGAGCAGCTGGTGGTGGCGGTGCTGACGGAGGAGCGAGCCGCCGTGAGCGGCACCGAGCTGAAGACGGCGTCTAGGTCAGACCAGGTTCTCAGTAAGCTAAGACAGCAGATACCGCGTCCGTGGCCCAAGCGCTACTGTGAGTGCATGCCAGACCTGCAGTCGTTCTATCGTCACAGGGACGAGCTGACGGTGATCGACGATGTCGTCCTGCGCGGCGGCCGAGTTCTGGTGCCGGCGGCGCTGCGGACACGACTGGTGGAGCTGGCCCACGAGGGACATCTAGTTATAGTCTGTACCAAGCAGAGACTGCGTGACCTGTACTGGTGGCCTGGTATGGACCAATCCGTGGAGGAACAGGTAAAGGGCTGCGCGGTCTGCTCTCTAGCAGACAAGACGGCGTCACCGCGGCACGTGCCGCTGCAGCCAGTGCCGTTTCCGGGGGAGCCATGGTCGAAGCTGGGGCTCGACTTCATCGGACCCATGGCGGGAGGTCGGCCGGGTCAGAGATTTGAAATCATGGCTATTGACTATCGCTCAAAATGGATCGAGGTCGGGTTTGTGAGCACACAACAACAGATGTGGTGATTCAGTTAATGGAAAAGTTGGCGAGCCGTGAAGGTTATCCAAAGGAGATTGTGTCCGACTGTGGATCTGCTGATTCATGTCTGCGCGATTCGCGTCATACCTGCAGAGCGTGTGCGTCGCTCACATCAAGGTGTCACCCTATCACCCACAGTCATCTGGCCAGGTGGAGCGAGTCAACACAACCGTGAAAGCCGCCCTTCAGACAGCCGATCTGGAGAAGGCTGACCGTTCCCAGTATCTACGGATGTTTCTGTGCTCGTACCGGAACACAGTGCAGGCGACCACTGGGAGGAGTCCGGCTGAGCTGCTCCACGGCCGCCCAATGAGGGGCAAACTCAGCGCGGCGGCGGACGTCGGCGGCAGTCTGCCATCGAGGACTGGTGACCTGCAGCACCGCGTGAGGCAGAGGCAGGCGTACCAGAAGGCGTACTTCGATCACACTCACCGAGTGAAGACGCCTGTCTTCAAGGTAGAGGACCGGGTGCGTAATCGCCTCCCGCCGCAGGCGCGCAAGGGGTGACCCCGGTTCTTTCCAGCGAAGAGGATCTTGGAAGCGGCGAGGACCAGCAAGCTATCTCCTGGATGACGGCACGCGAGTCCATGCCCATCGGCTCACGAGAAGCACCGGGAGCAGCGGATCGGAGGCTGACCAGGGGCAGACGCAGCTGAGCCGACCGGTGCAGACGGAGACGGAGCCGGAGACATCTGCATGGTGGCCGTCGGGCAGAGCAGCTGCAACAGCAGGAGCAGACAGGCGGGACGGTGCAGCTGGGAGCAGAGGCGGAGACGGCCGCCGCCGACCAGCCTGCGCAGCTGGGCTCAGAGACCAGATCGGCATAGGGGAGAGTGATTCGCGCCCCAGTGCGGTTCGGGTTTGAGGACTAGAAGGAACGTCACAGACAGTCAGTGCTTAGTGCTAATGAAACCGTTTTACTTTTTTTGTAGGGGGAAGAATGTAGTATCGCGTAGCTGAGCCGGCACCCTGACTGGGTCGTGGTGCCGACAGCCGACCCTCGCCAACCACCGGACCGATCAAATGGCCGGGACGTGCCCTCTGGCATTGATATAAGTACTCTGGTCTGGCCAGAGTGTCGGGTGGGGGTGCGAGTGTGGCGGCGAGGGACCGATCAAATGGCCGGGACGTGCCGTCTGGCAGGAGTGTCGGGTGGGGGTGCGAGGGTGACGGCGAGGGACCGATCAAATGGCCGGGACGTGCCGTCTGGCAGGAGTGTCGGGTGGGGGTGCGAGGGTGGCGGCACCGGACCGATCAAATGGCCGGGACGTGCCCTCTGGCATTGATATAAGTACTTTGGTCTGGCCAGAGTGTCGGGTGGGGGGTGCGAGGGTGGCGGCGAGGGACGGGATTCTTTGTGTGGATCGCGGAGCGAGCGGACGGCGCTGCCGTATGCTGCCGCCGAGGCTTTGTGCCCTGTGTCAGTGGCTTTGTGCCTGAGGCTTTGTGCCAGTGACGACTGTCTTGCTTTTTAATCTAGTACCGTTCTTTTATAAATACATTCAAGACACTACAGTTACCAATAACTTTAAATAGGTACCAGCAAAGGGCCAAATGACTGGCGCTTCCAAAAATATTTATATTTGCCTATAACTTGTATCGATGAATATAAGATGTATTCATCCTAGTGTTTTTTTCAATTTCATTAGAATCTCGGTCCATTGTTGAAAAGAAATCTAGGCACAGAGAATAAATGCAACTTTAACAACATTGTGCCCACATAGGCCCTCGGGGGTAGTATTATTTCAGCACGTCAGGAAGTTGTTTGCGCAATACTACAGACGCAATATAAAGCGGTGTCATATTTCATAAACCCTTTCCGTACGTCGCAGAGCGAATCAAGACTGCTGCAATACCTGTCCAGAGCTGTACAGACTGTGGCTATGATGGATCCCTTTTCTATCAATTTAGTCCGAACGTTTTGATTGGATGGATTTCCGAGATCGGGACCCCCGCTAAGTAAAGTTTGTTGCGTGTAACAAAATTTGTATGTCCCCCGACGACTGAGGATGGTCCACCCGATCCGCTGATTCATCTGATCTTGAATTCGGCCACTGCAACCGGCCGCAGTCCATTCCAGTCAGGGGAAAATAGCGAGTGCCGAAGCGACTCGAACCACCTTATACCCATTCGTAACACCTATCGTCGGGAGATAACTTCACCCCCTACCCTTTGCCCCGTTAAGCGATTGATCTATCGCCCGTTGAAAAGGTGTTTTCTCGTAAGAACTCCGCAACGGCTGGGCAGATTGTGTTCAAATGTGGTGTGTGGTTAGGGACCTTTCAGCCGCCACGTTCCCACAAGTCAGGGGTGAGGTGCCCTCTGCACGTGCGCACGTGCACACCCCTATTCTATATCTCAAGAACGGCTGAGCCGATTGTGTTCAAATTTTGTGTGTGGTTAGGGACCCCAGGCTTCCCACTCCGCCGCAGGCTTCCCACAAGTCATGGGTGGGGTGTCTCTGCACGTGCGCACGTGCACACCCTTTATTATATATCTCAGGAACGGCTGAGCCGATTGTGTTCAGATTTGGTGTGTGGTTAGGGACCCTCCGCCGCCGCCTTCCCACAAGTCAGGAGTGGGGCGCCTCTGCACGTGAGCACGTGCACACCCTTTTTGTGTGTCTCAGAAACTACTTGCCCAATCGAGTTGAAATTCACCATACATTTCGTTCGCGATCGCTCGTTCATCGCCAACTACGGCGCCTTACTGGTCTTTAGAAATGGATGTTTATTCATCGCCAGAGCACACGTGAAAATAATTGCATAAAGTCCATGATTGGTTAAGACAAAATCGGGCAAATCCGTCACACAGCTTAAAACGTGAGAAAATGAGCCGGCTAAAATATGTGTGGGGGGGGGGGGGCAAAATGACCCTTTTGCTCCCCAAAATTTTCGACTGGGGGGCATTTTGGTTACCCTGCCCTCCCCCCCCCCCAATCCGCCGCCCCAGGAAGCGGGTATATGTTAGTAAACCCCTTTAGGAAATGTTTTATGATGTTCATCTTCATGCGCAAAGCTCGTGCTATTTTCCCGCTTAAGCTTCTCCGGTAGCGCATCTTTCAGCAAGAACTTAAAGGAACCCCAAGGGAGGGGGAGGGGCGGCGCCCCCTCCCCGTGAGGCCCCTTGAACGTTCAACAGTGCCCTGCGTATGTCAGATGGCCCCTGGCGAGACCGAAAGGGCCCCTGAGCGGGTCAGAAGGCCCCCTGAACACGCTTAGCCAGCCCCTAGCCAGCACAGAGGGCCTCTGGGCAGGTCGGAGAGGACCCTGAGCAAGTCGGTAGGGCGACAAAGCAGCTAGCGCAGTCCCTCTCCCGGTCGTAGGTCCCCTGAGCAGGCTGGGGGGTCCCTGAGCAGGCTGGAGGGCCCCTGGACAGACCAGAGGGCCCCTGGGAAGTTCAAAGGGCCCCTGTGCAGATAGGTCTGGTCAGGGGCCCCCCCTGACCAGACCGAAAGGGCCCCTGGGCGGGTAAGAAGGGCCCTTGAATATACCCAATTGGCCCCTAGCCAGCACGGAGGGGCTCCAGGGCAGGTCGGAGGGCCCTTGAGCATGTAGGCAGGGCGACAAAGCAGCCAGCGCAGTCCGACCAGAAGAGTCGGTGGGCAGATCGGAGGGGCTCCTGGGCCAATCAGGGGACCCCTGGATAGACCGAAAGGGTCCCTGGACCGATCGGAAGGAGCTTTGAACATGCCGGATGAAGTCCTAGCCAGACTGGAGGGGCCCCTGGGCGGGTCGGAGGGGTCCCTGAGCTTGTCGGCAGGGCAACAAAGCAGCCAGTGCAGTCCCTGGCCAGGTTGGAAGGACCTCTAACAGCCCGAATGGACCCCTTGACACACAAGAGGGGCTTCTTGGAAGGTCAGAGGGATCCTTGGTCAGACCGGAAGGGCCCAAAGCACGCAAGATCCCAGATGAAGATTAAATACAAAGAAGACTACTCCACAATACAAATATTAAAATCGGAGCTTTCGGGTATATTATAACACCCTTCATCAGTAATAAAGAGGCATTCGGTAACAGGTCATTGCTCGTCTTAAAGACGAGCAACTTGTGGAGTAAATCCTCTTTGTATTTAATCTATATCACCTACTCCACATCATGTCTTTTCGCGGATCCCAGATGAGTCCCTGAACAGGTCGGAAGGACGTTGAAAAGGTCGGAGGGGCTCTAGACGATCTGAAGGGACCTTGGGCCTTTCAACAGTAAGAATGCAGTTGTCCAGTTAAAAAAAATCGTGCCGCTCCGCGGCGCAATTTTGCTACAAATTATATTATATGCGGGTTAAAAAAACCGTGCCGTTTCTAGGCGCATTTATGTGTTATGTTGCTACTTTCCTATATAATTGGGCAAAATAGTTCGCTTATACACTTTTTTACCGCACTTTTAAACGCACAGTAACATTTGTAGAGGTCCGCACCATACGCAATACGACGCATTGATGAGAATGCATATACAGGCAGGGCATAAGACTCAAAATTTTCGCGCCACAGAGTTCCAGGTCTTGAGCCTAAACAATATTCGAAGTTGGTATAGCTGATTCCAAATTAGTGTCGTTGGTTCCAAAGTTTATATGGCAGTTTGCTAACTACAGCTCCTAAAAATGGGTATGGCACATGCCATACTCTGTCATACTACATTCTCCATCCTTGTAACGTGCCTTTTCATCCGTTTTGTTTGGCCCTTTCAACGCTTGGGAAGGGGGCCTTTTCAACGCTCGGGAAGGGGCCCTTTCGGGGCGCCGCCTCCCTGGACGAAATCCTGGCTACGTATCTGAAAGGAACATTCACAATCCACGGTCTAGTTAATTGGCGGGATCTCGCTGAGTCCGTGCGCATTCAACGCAAACTGCCAACTGCGCAGTCACCCGGTGCCGTCCCATCTGACTGCTGACCGGTCAGGTGACAGACAGAGACAGACAGGTGACAGACAGAGACAGACAGGTGACAGACAGAGACAGACAGGTGACAGACAGGTGACAGACAGGTGACAGACAGGTGACAGACAGATAGACAGACAGGTGACAGACAGAGACAGACAGGTGACAGACAGAGACAGACCCCAACAAACCCCAACATGTCGAAAATCTGAGATAGCGATTTTGAAGAAAATGTAATTTCCTTTCTTTTGACTTTTTGTATTTGCAATTTGCTTCAAAACTATATTTTTAACGATATTTCAAACATTTATCGTTTTTCCACCAAAAATGGCATGATATGACGTCATTAATGCGTCATTACCTCCCAAATATCAAAATACTGCATCAATTTCATTGCAATTTGGTGAGAAGACATATAATTTATGCAGCATAAGGTGTTGCAAACATTCATGTTGATATCTATCATAGTTTTCGAGCTATTGAGAAAATCCGGGAGGGGTCAGATTCTTCCCCCCCCCCCACCCCCCGCGGGGCGCGGGTTAAGTGTTACCGGGGCTGCTTGAATTGCATCAGGTGCGCTGTTTTGTCTAACATTGAAAGAAAGGGATACATACCAACTTCAAATTCAATCACTCGAGAGAAGAAAAAGGTTCCGTTTTCATGAAGTTTTCTACTAAGATCATTGTTTTTCACGTTCAGTGCAGATAACGCGGGGGCATACTTGTATTGAATGCCCCTCTCAGATTCCTGTGGGGAGGAGAATTTGCCCCTGATGCCCCCTGGATCCGCCAGTGACTGTCTTTAACTAAATGACTGTATTGCACGGGTCCAAAACAGTAAACGCGCCGCGGCCCCGCACACCCCGGCTGCCGGTCACAGAATATCCCGCTCCCCTCGCGGCGACCACACAGCACCTGAGGCCTGTTTACGAACCCTGTGGTTGGCTGCGGTTCGGCGGTCAGCAGTGGTCGGCAGCCGGTGGGGTAACTAAAAGTGTGGATGGACGAAAGGGGTTGGGGCACGGGCCCGTGTGCCCCCTCCCCCTTGTGTGCGCCTCTGCATGAGGTACACGTCGTCTTATTTTATATATGGATCTTGTTTCTCCTTAGAGCTTCGACCCGTTACACATTTTCGCGATAACTTCGCTTTCTATATTTTCGCGGTGGGCCCCTTCGGATGAAGACAAAAAATCACTTTTTGATTTGTACAAAATACAACCGGACAGGGGCCCCACCGGGCCGCCTCATAGGGCGGCTCGGTGGCATCATAGCATTTCGTAAGGCAGGACTTCAAAATGGCTATATCGGATTTTCGAAATTTTCGGTTTTGGCACCCATTTTGTTTTACAAAAATGTTTTTTTTCTCGGAAAATACCCACAAAATGTGCCAAACAAAAATGACAACCAAACTGAGGCCTCACGGGGCCGCCTCAGAGGGGCCCCACAGGACCTCCTCAGAAGGGCTCCGCATTTCGTAAAGGGGGGGGGGGCACGGGCCCGTGTGCCCCCTCCCCCTTGTGTGCGCGCCTGGATCTGAGATGAACTTTTTATTTGCATTATTTACCCCCGCGTTCAACAACGCATTTTTTATGATTTACCCTACCCCAGCTCAACAACATTTGTGTCGCTGGGGTGGTGGTAAAAGGACCCTCAGTCTTGGAAAGGGGCCCTGATGCTCCGGGGACACATACAGCTGGACG
This sequence comes from Chirona hameri, assembly GCA_036785665.1. Lineage (NCBI taxonomy): Eukaryota > Metazoa > Arthropoda > Thecostraca > Balanomorpha > Balanidae > Chirona > Chirona hameri. The sequence goes on along the minus strand of JAXIVJ010001612.1, from coordinate 84,582 downwards.
CGGGTACTACCTTGGCGAAATCTTGGATACGTCTATGTACACACAATAAACAACACAGAGGCTTTTCAAATAGTAACATAGACGTATATTTATATTCCGAACACTAGATGGCACTAGTAGCGAACGCCTGAAGTTATGCTGTACCGCATAGCTTGTAGCCGAGATCTGCGGTATGACGAGGGAAGTGGTAACTAATAATTGTGATCATCAAAAGGCATTTTATATTAAAAGGTCAAAAGGATTTTGTATAGGCCCCACTCAAAATTTTGTGGCGGCGCCCATGGGCTGCTCTGGGCTTCTCCAGTCATCTTCGTAACATCGAACGACGAATAATTTAGTGGCAGCTTTCCCGAATACTGGGACTATTTTGTCGTATGAACTTCATATATGCATTTTTTCAAGGTGTTAGTTTGGTCAGCCCCCACCAGTAACAGTTGGCAGCACTCGGGCGTTTGGGCGTTAAAAACCTACTACACCATAGGGTTCCCATGTTAAATCGATGATTTTCAGACGAGGCTGGCTCGTAACCTATGAAACATATTTTAAATCCGACTTCTGGAACAGATATCTACAAGGCTTAGATACAACGCTTTTATTTATTATTTTTGATATTCTGGGCGTAAAAGGGTCAAATGGGCTTGAGAGTTAAAAATGTCGGAACGACCGCTGAACGCTTCCAAATGCTACTACAGGTACTGAAATATACACTACTTCGACTACTACTTCGTAGTAGACAACTTCCAAATGCTACTACATGTACTGAAAGACACTACTTTGACTACTACTTCGTATATTTGCCGGCGTTTAATTCAGTAAACAAAGATATAATCTATGGAAATACGAGTTATTAATGGAAAACAATACCTTTAATTTATAGTAGACAAAACAGTTACGATAAAAATTAAACCTTGTATAATTCATTTGGGCGTTACATTCCTTACTGTTCTACCCGTTGTTCTATTACCCTGAGTTTGTTCGCTGCCGTGGGGGGCTGCCGTGTGCTTCAACCAGGTGGGTCCGCTCCGCCTATTTGACATGGAGAAAAAGGGCGACAAATATTAGCAACGTCCGCAGCTTGGTCTTGTTCACGCATCTGCTCATGAGCCAGGTTTTGCTGCCAACAGCTGTTTGGCCAATCAGCGTCTGACACTCTCCACGCTCATTGGTCGACGGCTGATGACGAGAATGAGGGTCAGAATAGCCGAACATCATTTGCTTACGTAACGTCAATTGCATGGCGCCGTGCGGAGGGCATGGGTGTCTAGGAGCTTTTCGAGGATTTTTCCTAGTTTGAGAAAACGTTGAGAGTTATACAAATGTATATGTGAAAGGTCAATTATTTCTGATGCGATGTAATGCGACGTATTTACTATTTAGAGACCGCACGGGGCGGAAGAGCTCCTGCCACGTACAGCGCCCTGGCGCGTGCGTTGCCAGGCAACTAGAGTTGCAAAATTCTGGTCCCAGCGTCCCAGCGCTGGGACCAGACCTGGTCACGGCCGTGACTGAAGCTGTGACTGGCAAGGCCAGCGCCAGGGTTAGCATTGCAGCGCCGTGACTAAAGCTGTAACTTGCCAGCTCATGCCGTGGCCGTGACTGGGCTGTGACCAAAGATCTCGGATTTTCTGCACTGGTCTCCACAGGCAAAAACACACTGCGTCTCGCCGCGGCACCCACTAGCGGATCCAGGGGGGAGGGTATGGCGGCCATGCCCCTCCCCCCGACAAACTTCTAGACAAACCTGAAATCAGCGCAAAATTGACACATTTCCTGATATAGAACAAAATCCAAGCAACTTTTACTAAGGAAAGTTTGTTTTAAATCAGCTATCAATGCATAAGCAAGCGAAATCCGATGAGTTTTCAGAATTGTGTGAGACTTTTTGGAATCTCCCCCAAAAAAATGTTCCCCTCCCCCACTACCACCGTTCTGGATCCGCCAATGGCGGCGCCTGGTGGGCCGGCGTCGGTTGGAGACGCGGTGAGCGGGCGGGATGGTGTGGTGCGGAGACGCGGGCGGGAAGTGTAATTTTAAACAGTTACTTTGAATTGCTTGAATGCATTTGACAATCGACTTATCTAATCAGATTTTCATGAAACTCGTCAAAAAGATGAGAATATCTATTTTGTGGGTATGCTTTGGCCTTTGCCAAGAACTGGCAGACGTTATCATCGCAAATTGTCAACTGTTATATCAGCAACTGTGTTTTATTTATCAGGTAAGCCTAGTGCAATTTTTCCTTAGCCATAATATGGGCCGCATGATTTAAATTCAGACTATTTGAGTGTTATCACTGTTTGAGTATTGTATGTGGTGGCTGTCCGGTCTGCCATCGTGAGCCAAAGGACGGTTAACTTTGCCGGCCCAAAATGTAAATAGTTTGAGTCCGATGACAATTTTCTAAACGGCATAAGATACATCGTTCAATTTGTGACAGATTGTTATCTTAATTGTAACAATAGGTCGGCAAATGAAGAAATCGGGCGACACACACCGGAGGAACGTGCGCGTTGGCGTTTTACGTACGGCGGTCCGGCCGGAATCGCCGGTCAGTGGAATTTTCCGGCCCAGAACTTTAAACAAATTGGGTTGCATTGCGATTTTCCCAAAGTCATCCAATACATCGCTTAATTTGTGGTATATAGACATCTTAAGTGTAACAATCGGCCGGTAAACGAAGGAACCAAGCGGGACACAAACGGGGGAGGGGGAGTACGCGGCCGGCCGGAATCACTGGGCAGCAAACTGTTCCGGCCCATAGCTTAAAAAGTTTGGGTCGGATTGCAATTTTCGCAACGGCACCCAATACAACGCTTAATTTGTGGTAGATAGACATCTTAAGTTTAAAAATCAGCCGACAAATAAAGGAACCAAGCGACACAAAATCGGGAGGGGTCTACGCGTTAACCCTACGTAGGCGACCGGCCGGCCGGCCGCGAGACCCTCATCCGCGTCACAGCAGCTGCGGGGTCGTTGCAACTAAATTACGAGTTGTCGCCACTTTTTCGGCCGGAGCGGTCTACCTGGTTTACATATTTATATCCACTGTGGTTTACATCAGGGTAATAATATAACAACATAGCCTTGGCTTCAACTCAAACTTCTGCTGGGTGTGGGGAGGGTGGTGTGTGGGTGTGGAGTTGTGGTAGGTGTTTTTCATTTTCTTTAGATGGATGTCTGACAGAATAAATATAAATTTCACAAATATATTGGTTGATGTCAATCACTTTTATTATTTTGGTAGTTCTAAATTAACCATAAAACTAAGTTATTGTAAGCATTATTGATTGCCATTATAATTACAATTACCATCATGGATTATCACATGTTTGGGGTTGATCACCATTTCAGTTGGGCAAACTAGGGGGAGGCAATACAAAAGTTGATCAATCAAAAAGTTGATCAAATTGGGCGGAGCGATGTCCTAATATGGGCATGCAACAAATATTTTGATTGATTTTGGTACATCCCCACACTGAAACGCGTCAGTACATTTAAAGAAAACCTATGTACATCATATTTTTGTTGGAAAAAAGAGAAAATTATTGATCTACCAAAAAAGTGTTGTTCCAGTATCCACTGACTGTGTCTTTGTGTCTTTCTGAATACAAATAAGTATTTCCTAAATTCATCAAATCGAGGTAATTTCTTATGCTTCCTAGTTAATTCATTATTTATCAGATGATTCCATTTTGATTAATTAATAATATTATTTGATTTCTGCTTTATTTTCCAGTATAACATTAACATTATAATATTTTCAGTATAAGTTAACATAATCAATATATTGATTAGCCAGCTGTTTGCACAATCAAAAAGTTGATTGCCGCCATAATTTTCAGATGCCTGTAATCAATTTTTTGATTACAGTAGATCATTGAATGCATGTTCATATTTTTTTTTTATATAAAGGTAGCTTTCATTTACTCTGCAATCTGCATAGTTTCATATTTTTACTTGCTGATTCTGTGGTTCTGGGTTTATTTCATCATTTGATTATGAAAATATTGGCTTTTTACTGAAGGTCTGCAAGCATGCCCTTATAAGGGCATCGCACCGCCCACTTCAATCAACTTTTTGATTGATCAACTTTTGTATTGCCTCCCTGTAGTTTGCCCAACTGATTTAGGCATCTGCTATTTGTGGGAATGATGTAGGGTAAACAACTAAGGATAGAATGTCTTAACGCTATATTTTTCATGTTATTGGCATTCATTAGTGTGTCAGTATTGTCTACCTTACCTTACCTTATTACTTTGCCGATCTGTAGATCTGTAGATTTACTGCCAATCTGTAGATCGCCCTGCCAATCTGCAGAGGGCCTCTTCCAGCCTTTAGGGGCCTTGTCAATCTGCAGTGTCCCATTCAATCTGTAGAGGGCCTTCTGCTGGCCTTTAGAGGGCCCTGCCAATCTTTAGAGGGCCCTCTGCCAGCCTTTAGAGGGCCCTGCCGATCTGTAGAGGGCCTCTGCTGTCCTTTAGAGGGACCTGTGGTGGTATAGGTGGTCTGCCGGTTGAGCGCCGGTGAGGCTCTCAAAGGAAGACCAGTCAAGGTTCTCATTGGTTTTTAGTGTATGCTAGTAACGTCTGAGCAGAGTACAAGGCTTTGACAATGTACGAGTATTACCCGGCATTGGCTGGGGTCTCAGCCGAACGCTATTGGCTGGGGTGGGGGCGTCCCCCTGGTTATCTTCCGAACCAATAACCGCAGCGTCGACCTGCAGAGGTGGCCAAAGATCTCGTCTAGACACACATTCGGAAAAACACGTTGGCCCGTACTTTTCTGAGCGACCCCCCCCCCCCCCCCCCCAGTGGAAATCTTCGCATTCTGAAGAACGAAACATGTAAACATGTTTCTCATCCTTCTACGATTTTGAATTAGAAGCGCCTTGACGAGACAAACACGATGGCGTAAAAATTGTGTCTTATCTTCATTAGGTACAAAGTTATTTGTGAAAAACTGTTTTGCCAAAAACAATTTTTTTTACATTTGATGACCTCTGGAGCTTAAAATATTGACCTGAGCTCATATTTGAGGACACAAATGGGGATTGCATATTTAAAGAGCTTTCGATTGTGTTTTTATTTCCGTTTGTTCCTAACTATCATAGTTCCCGATATATTTGGGGGTTTCTGGAGCGAAGTCCGAAAACTGGAAAATCTGACCTTCGATGACCTCTGGTGACGTCAATATTGACCTGACCTAAAAAAATATACATTCGGTAGAGCTTGTCTCTGGCTATCTAACGCCGTTCTCTGCTTGTCGCTACGTTGCGTGGTTTTCGAGATCTTAGGGGGGGGGGGGGCGGAATCCGCCACCCCTCCAGGGCGTGTAATTATCAGAGGCCATCCAGGTCGCGTGTTAAGATATGACTCTATCCGCCCCATCGCCTGTGGAAACCCCTCGTATCACAATGTGATGTTTTTTTTGCAAGAAAATTTATAAGCAAACTGTATCCAATGCTTTCTGTAAATCAAGATATACGGAGCACGTTTTTTCGTTATTTTGTAGAGATTTTGTAACTTCATCGTTCATATGCACAATCGGTATGTACGTACTGTGTTGTTTCCTTAATCCGAATTGGAGAAGATTTAGGATATTATTTTGATTAACCTGCGCCCCGCTGGAGGTGGCAGAATATGTCCCCTCCCTGATTTTCTTCAATAACTTGAAAATAATGATAGATAATAGAATATCGACGCCAACCTTTCAGTACCTTATGCTGCATCAATTATACGTCTTATCACAACATTTCAATGAAAATGGTGGAGTACTTTGGGAAATAATGACGTTTTAATCACGTCATGTCATGCCATTTTTGATGGGAACGCAATAAATGTTGGACAAATCATAGAAAATCGAGTTTTGAAGCAAATTGCAAAAAAAAACACCGAAAGAAAGGAAATGGCATTATATTGAAAATGGCTTTCGCGGATTTTCGGAATTTCGAGTTTTTGACCCCCCCCCCCCCCCCCCCCCCCCCAAAAAAAAAAAATAGAAAAAAGTCGTCGAAAGTTATTTGTCGTTTTACAACATGCAACATGCTATACTGTTTTAATTATGTGGGCTCCCCTTGGCTACGAGGGCCCCTCTGATCCCCTTTGCCCCTCCCCCTGGGAGAATTTCTGCCTACGCCCCTGCCTGCAGACGCAGTATTTTTTCTTTGAAGTCACATGCTCAACAAGTTTCGCTTCCTGCTGACCTGGCGACCGCCCTGTTCACGACAGAGCGCTGCAGCAGTGTGTGACATAGTAAGGTCACCGTGCTGCACTAGCCTGTACTGGCCCGTCGTCTGATAGCTGTCATCGCGCGACCCTGGCCAGCAGCGTCCCAGCCAGATGGCCACCGGCCTCGGACAGTACCAGCCACTGCTGGACGAGCCGACCGAGTCGCCCGGCGGCGCGCGGCTCCGCTTCCGGCACCTCCTCGTCACCACCGTGTCCCTGCCGCTGGTCAGCTTCCTCTTCTGCGTCTGCTGGTCGCTGCTCTACAACTTCGAGTCGGCCACGTCCACACACTGCAGGGTGGCCAACTACCTGCCGTCGCTGTCGGCGGCCATCGGCAACTTCACTGTCCAGCGCCGGGTCTGGAAGACGCTGATCGCGCTGCACGCCGCGCCGCGGTTCCTGTTCGGGTACCTGTACTTCGGCTACTGGCGAGAGGTGCTGGCTCCGGCGCACACCGCGCGCCTCCTGCTGCTCACTTCGCAGGTATTCTACGTGAGCGAGAACCTGGGTCTACTCGGACTCTCGTTCGTTACGTCGGCAGAGGACTTCCCGTTCCACAAGGCGGCATTTATCCTGTTCCTCGTCTCGGCGGGCCTCTACATGCTGTTCACGTGCTGGCTGTGCCGGCTGCCGCGCGCGCGGCCCGTCTCGCGGCGAGAGCGGGCCTCCAGCCGGCGGAAGCTGGTGCTGTTCGTGACGTACTGCACCTGTCTGACGCTGGCGATGTACTTTTACGCGCGGCACAACGCCGGCTGCGAGGCGGGCATCTACACGCTGTTCGCGCTCAGTGAGTACGTGGTGGTGGTGTCCAACATTGCGTTCCACGCGACAGCCTACTGGGACTTCTACGATAAGGTGTTCGATCTACGCAGCTGTAAGTGGACACAGCCAATCATGGGGACGGTCCATCGGGGTGGGTCACGGGTCGTGGGTCACGGGTCATTGTGATGACCAACTTGCTGCGGTGGTTCGTGGGAGTGGGCTCTCGGATCTCGGCAGCACTGACTAGGGCAGTGGGGGGGGGGGGGGGGGGGGGTTTGTTTGGCTCCTGTTGTTACTGTTTGTGTGTGTCGGTAGTGCGTAGCATCGAATAGATGCAGAGCATTGTCACCAGTGCCTGCGCGCAGTCAGTTATTGTGGAGCCATGTGGATCCAAAAAACATATTTATTGCTCGTTGCCTTTTAAGCTATCGTGGTGCGAGCTCATCGTGGTCATCTCACATCTACAAGATCTCGTGTATGCTGCAACATCCGTCGTGAAAGTATAGTCTCGTATTTCAAGAGACTGCTTTCCACACGCTTTTCTTCACTCGCTTCACTCGTATCGGCTTGCGATTATACCCAATTGTTTTCCCTGTGTGGATTGTGGTGGGAATGTCTTGATAGCCGATGATTTGCCTGACAAGTCCATTGGGTCTTGGCTCGTGGCTCTCGAACATATTGATTTGATATTGATTTTGGGAAGGTGTGATGGCGTCGCCCAGTGTTGGCTACAGTGGGTTCGGTTGGGGAGTCCGCGTCAATACTGGACTGAGGTGCACGTGCTATCACGACATTAAGGACGGCTTGTTTGTGCCACTCTGACTTGCATGTCTGCCAAATTTTCTTTGTGCGCGGATAATTGTGTGCATTTGTGGATATGTCCAGCGCCTGGATGTTATATGAAGTCATGATACTATTTTTAATACACGCCCTATTTGTCTACTGATCGGTGTTTTCTGAAATCAGCAAAGACGGAAAAGTGGTTATGCGTGATCATGCGCTGCTTATACGTAGATCCATAGACTGCGGAAAACGAGAGTGCATCTGGTACTAACGAAGTGCAATGTTTGACATTCGTGCTAGGATAACATTCACCAACACACTGTGCCTCGGGTCAAGATGTGTCACCAACACACTGTGCCTCGGGTCAAGATGTGTCACCAACACACTGTGCCTCGGGTCAAGATGTGTCACCAACACACTGTGCCTCGGGTCAAGATGTGTCACCAACACACTGTGCCTCGAGTCATAATGTGTCACCAAGACACTGTGCCTCGAGTCATAATGTGTCACCAACACACTGTGCCTCGAGTCATAATGTGTCACCAACACACTGTGCCTCGGGTCAAGATGTGTCACCAACACACTGTGCCTCGGGTCAAGATGTGTCACCAACACACTGTGCCTCGAGTCATAATGTGTCACCAAGACACTGTGCCTCGGGTCAAGATGTGTCACCAACACACTGTGCCTCGGGTCATGATGTGTCACCAAGACACTGTGCCTCGGGTCAAGATGTGTCACCAACACACTGTGCCTCGAGTCATAATGTGTCACCAACACACTGTGCCTCGGGTCAAGATGTGTCACCAGCCCACGGCGATGTCCTGCCCTAACCAGTGTCACCCACCACGACCTCCGTTTGCCCCAGCACGACCTGTTCCTCTGACGGACACCGTTGGCGACAGAGGGCGGCGTCTGCCCGACGGCGGTGGCGGCGGCGGCGGCGGACCTGACTCCGGCTCGGGCGGCACCGTCACCTCACCATGGCGTCCTCCGGCCGGCGGCCGTACCAGTACCAGCCCCTGGGCGGCGACCGGCCGGCGATGCGCGGCGCGCGGCTCCGGTTCCGCCACCTGGCCGTCACCACCGTGTCCCTGCCGCTGTTCGGCTTCCTCTTCTGCGTCGGCTGGTCGCTGCTCTACAACTTCGAGGCGGCCACGTCCACCCACTGCAATGTTGCCAACTACCTGCCGTCGCTGTCGGCGGCGTTCGGCAGTTTCACCGTGCAGCGGCGGGTGTGGAAGACGGTGATTGGTCTCCAAGCCGCGCCGCGCTTCCTGGTCGGCTGGTTCTACTGCAACTTCTGGAAGGAGACGCTGACGCTGACGCTCAGCGCGCGCCTCCTGGTGCTGACGGCCAACGTGCTCTACATCAGCGAGAACCTCGGCCTGCTGGGGCTCTCCTTCGTCGCCTCCGTGGAGAACTTTCCGTTCCACAAGGCGGCGTTCATCGTGTTTCTGGTGTGCTCCGAATTCTACATGCTGATCACGTGCTGGCTGAGCTGGTTGCCGCGCGCGTGGCCAATCACACGGCTAGAGGTCCGCTCACGCCGCCAGAAGCTTCTCTTCTGCCTGGCGAACTTAGTCAGTCTGGTGTTCGCGATGTTCTTCTACGTGCGGCACAACGTTCGTTGCGAGCCCGGTGTGTACACGCTGTTCGCGCTCAGCGAGTACGTGGTGGTGCTGTCCAACATCGCCTTCCACATGACCGCCTACTGGGACTTCCACGACAAGGTGCTCGACCTGCGCGCCGGCGGCTTGGTTTAGCCCTTGCTGTGGGTTGCTGAGTGGTGCCAGGTCCCCGAAATCTGTGTGCCAGTGACACAGACTAGTCATGTTTCCAGCGAAACGTTCAACGAGGCCATACTTAGTGAGAGGACCCACCGTACCAGTGGTAGGGATATTTATTTGTGTGAACCTAAAGATATAAAATTATTTATTGAAGTCATGTTCGGTTTTATGAAATCGTTTTTGTTGCATCATTTGTATTCACACATACCGTTAGTTTTATTAGCAGAGCCTTTACTGACGCTCTAAATTTGTTTCGTAGCTAGATTAATAACGCTGGAGTGTTTTGCGTGTAATAAGTTTCGTGTCGCCCATATATTAATGCACTGGCCAGTAACAACCATTGCCCTTAACATTGTAGTGAGCGATGTGGAGTGTTTTGCGTGTAATAAGTTTCGTGTCGCCCATATATTAATGCACTGGCCAGTAACAACCATTGCCCTTAACATTGTAGTGATGCGCTATTTTTGTTCTGTTTGTGTCGCGTACCATTTGGTCAGTTGCCCCTCCGGACCATATTGAGGGGGAGGGGATCCGTGACGACCACTCCAGTGTCAAGCTGCGTGTGACGTGTTCCAGCGGGCCTCGCTATGAGGAGCAGATAGGCGTAACACATTCGGCGAAAGGGTATACGTTTGCAATGTTTGCATTAGTTGGCTTTCGAGGCCACCTGTTGTGTTGTGTTACCGTCTTGCTCAATGGACGTGTTTTGACGATAACCTTTCCTGGAATCGACTTTCTCCACAGATCCCTTAACACTGCTGTACGAGAGTGAGACTTTTAAAATACATCATTTTAAGGTGTTGTTTATGTTTAGCTCCTCAGTACCCCAGTCATCCAGCCGTACCCGCTCCTCAGTTCCCGTCATCCAGCCGTACTCGCTACTCACTCCTCAGTACCCCAGTCATCCAGCCGTACCCGCTCCTCAGCACCCCAGTCATCCAGCCGTACCCGCTCCTCAGCACCCCAGTCATCCAGCCGTACCCGCTCCTCAGTACCCCAGTCATTCAGCCGTACCCGCTCCTCGGCACTCCAGTCATCCAGCCGTACCCGCTCCTCAGTACCCCAGTCATTCAGCCGTACCCGCTCCTCAGTACCCCAGTCATCCAGCCGTACCCGCTCCTCAGCACCCCAGTCATCCAGCCGTACCCGCTCCTCAGCACCCCAGTCATCCAGCCGTACCCGCTCCTCAGTACCCCAGTCATTCAGCCGTACTCGCTACTCACTCCTCAGTACCCCAGTCATACCCGCTCCTCAGTACCCCAGTCATTCAGCCGTACCCGCTCCTCAGCACCCCAGTCGTCCAGCCGTACCCGCTCCTCAGCACCCCACTCATCCAGTCGTACCCGCTTCTCAGTACCCCAGTCATCCAGTCGTACCAGCTACTCACTCCTCAGTACCCCAGTCATCCAGTCGTACCCGCTCCTCAGTACCCCAGTCATCCAGTCGTACCAGCTACTCACTCCTCAGTACCCCAGTCATCCAGTCGTACCAGCTACTCACTCCTCAGTACCCCAGTCATCCGGTCGTGTCCGCTCCTCAGTACCCCAGGCATCCAGTCGTACCCGCTACTCACTCCTCAGTACCCCAGTCATCCAGCCGGGTGGTGGTGGTATTGGGGCTTTAGGACGGTGCGAAATTAATCACTTACCGTCGCGATCTCTCACGCCGGCACAGGCCCCGCCAGTAGCCAGACTCCCGCCAAATGACCCCGCCAGTAGCCAGACTCGAACCTAGACCTCATGGATTCAAAGGCAAACGCTCTACCAACGGCCATCGGGACTCCAAAGCACCTAGAACTCATGGATTCAGAGGCAAACGCTCTACCAACTGGGCCATCGGGACTCCAAAGTAGCGGGTACGGCTGGATGACTGGGGTACTGGTGAGCGGGTACGGCTGGATGACTGGGGTACTGGTGAGCGGGTACGGCTGGATGACTGGGGTACTGGTGAGCGGGTACGGCTGGATAACTGGGGTACTGAGGAGTAGCGGGTACGGCTGGATGACTGGGGTACTGAGGAGCGGGTACGGCTGGATGACTGGGGTACTGAGGAGTAGCGGGTACGGCTGGATGACTGGGGTACTGAGGAGCGGGTACGACTGGATGGCTGGGGTACTGATTTACCATAATCCGTACCCGCTCCTCAGCATCCCAGTCATCCAGGCGTACCAGCTACTCCTCAGTACCCCAGTCATCCAGCCGTACCCGCTCCTCAGCACCCCAGTCATCCAGCCGTACCCGCTCCTCAGCATCCCAGTCATCCAGCCGTACCCGCTCCTCAGTACCCCAGTCATCCAGGCGTACCAGCTACTCCTCAGTACCCCAGTTATCCAGCCGTACCCGCTCACCAGTACCCCAGTCATCCAGCCGTACCCGCTCCTCAGCACCCCAGTCATCCAGTCGTACCCGCTCCTCAGTACCCTAGTCATCCAGCCGTACTCGCTACTCACTCCTCAGTACCCCAGTCATCCAGCCGTACCCGCTCCTCAGTACCCCAGTCATCCAGCCGTACCCGCTCCTCAGCATCCCAGTCATCCAGCCGTACCCGCTCCTCAGCACCCCAGTCATCCAGCCGTACCCGCTCCTCAGCATCCCAGTCATCCAGCCGTACTCGCTACTCACTCCTCAGTACCCCAGTCATCCAGCCGTACCCGCTCCTCAGTACCCCAGTCATCCAGCCGTACCCGCTCCTCAGCATCCCAGTCATCCAGCCGTACCCGCTCCTCAGCACCCCAGTCATCCAGCCGTACCCGCTCCTCAGCATCCCAGTCATCCAGCCGTACTCGCTACTCACTCCTCAGTACCCCAGTCATACCCGCTCCTCAGCACCCCAGTCATCCAGCCGTACCCGCTCCTCAGCACCCCAATCATCCAGCCGTACCCGCTACTCAGCATCCCAGTCATCCAGCCGTACCCGCTCCTCAGCACCCCACTCATCCAGTCGTACCCGCTCCTCAGTACCCCCGTCATCCAGTCGTACCCGCTCCTCAGCACCCCAGTCATCCAGCCGTACCCGCTCCTCAGCATCCCAGTCATCCAGCCGTACCCGCTCCTCAGTACCCCAGTCATCCAGGCGTACCAGCTACTCCTCAGTACCCCAGTTATCCAGCCGTACCCGCTCACCAGTACCCCAGTCATCCAGCCGTACCCGCTCCTCAGCACCCCAGTCATCCAGTCGTACCCGCTCCTCAGTACCCTAGTCATCCAGCCGTACTCGCTACTCACTCCTCAGTACCCCAGTCATCCAGCCGTACCCGCTCCTCAGTACCCCAGTCATCCAGCCGTACCCGCTCCTCAGCATCCCAGTCATCCAGCCGTACCCGCTCCTCAGCACCCCAGTCATCCAGCCGTACCCGCTCCTCAGCATCCCAGTCATCCAGCCGTACTCGCTACTCACTCCTCAGTACCCCAGTCATCCAGCCGTACCCGCTCCTCAGTACCCCAGTCATCCAGCCGTACCCGCTCCTCAGCATCCCAGTCATCCAGCCGTACCCGCTCCTCAGCACCCCAGTCATCCAGCCGTACCCGCTCCTCAGCATCCCAGTCATCCAGCCGTACTCGCTACTCACTCCTCAGTACCCCAGTCATACCCGCTCCTCAGCACCCCAGTCATCCAGCCGTACCCGCTCCTCAGCACCCCAATCATCCAGCCGTACCCGCTACTCAGCATCCCAGTCATCCAGCCGTACCCGCTCCTCAGCACCCCACTCATCCAGTCGTACCCGCTCCTCAGTACCCCCGTCATCCAGTCGTACCCGCTCCTCAGCACCCCAGTCATCCAGCCGTACCCGCTCCTCAGCACCCCAGTCATCCAGTCGTACCCGCTCCTCCGTACCCCAGTCATTCAGCCGTACCCGCTCCTCAGTACCCCCGTCATCCAGTCGTACCCGCTCCTCAGCACCCCAGTCATCCAGTCGTACCCGCTCCTCCGTACCCCAGTCATTCAGCCGTACCCGCTCCTCAGTACCCCAGTCATCCAGCAGTACCCGCTCCTCAGCACCCCAGTCATTCAGCAGTACCCGCTCCTCAGCACCCCAGTCATCCAGTCGTACCCGCTTCTCAGCACCCCAGTCATTCAGCAGTACCCGCTCCTCAGCACCCCAGTCATTCAGCCGTACCCGCTCCTCAGCACCCCAGTCATCCACCCGTACCCGCTCCTCAGCACCCCAGTCATCCAGTCGTACCCGCTTCTCAGTACCCCAGTCGTCCAGCCGTACCCGCTCCTCAGTACCCCAGTCATCCAGCCGTACCCGCTCCTCAGCACCCCAGTCGTCCAGCCGTACCCGCTCCACAGTACCCCAGTCATCCAGCCGTACTCGCTACTCAGTACCCCAGTCGTCCAGCCGTACCCGCTCCTCAGCACCCCAGTCATCCAGCCGTACCCGCTCCTCAGCACTCCGGTCATTCATTGATTTACCATAATCAACGTGTATTATTGCAGTCAGCAATAGTCTGGGATATCACTGCACAACAAACCGAACCGATGTACCTGCTCCTCGATTTACCATAAGCAACGTGCAGTGCGCAGTCAGCATCAGTCTAGCATATCACTGCACAACAAACCGAACTAAGTGTGTCTGTCTGGCCGATTGGACACGGCAAACATAAGAACATGCCGCACACAATTAAAATAATTGCATGCCATTTTACTGAATTGCAACGCAAAATCATCTCTGAAAAACGGCCCAGCCGGTAGGATCGTCCACTCCAGGATTACATGAGAATCACGTATGGAGCAAACTTGCCGTAGCGCACAATCTGAAACGCGCCGAAGAGTGCAACAATGGTCAATGCCAGCCAACAAATAACAGCTCAACACGCCTACATGAAGTATCGAAACGTCTGAATGATGTTTGATGGCACACGCTATCACAGACGTGTGAATGACCATAGTTTTGGGGCTTATAAAATTGTACAAAACACTACCTTAGTGCCGTACAACCCAGGACGGGCCCCATGAGGCTCTTTGTTGCACTGCAACTTTATGTCTTTATAGCCGGCTACGTCGCACCCCCCTTCGCCGACGCCTCTCACTTTTCCTCCGGCCGGTCCTCGCCAAACAGCATCACATAGTCCACGCGTTTGGCCAACTCCGGCAGGAACGACGCCAGGAATGGGTGGCAGTTCTTCCCCGCCTTCATAGTCTCCCCCTCGTAGAAGCAGAGCCGCAGCTGTTCGCCCTCCAGTACCACATAACAGGAGAAGGCGGCCAGCGGAGTCGGCGCCGGCTGTCCGGACATCCGCAACGCGCGCTCCGTCACTTCCGACTCGAACTCCAGCGTCCGCCGGCGGCCCACCAGCTGGGAGGTCACTATCTTGCGGAACTGCCAGGTGGGCAGGCGGGCCGAGCACGCGAATCCGCGCACCACGTCCATGGTCAGGTCCAGGCCGTCCAACGTCACTGTGCGGCAATCGAACCGCAGCACGACACTGAACACATCATCCAGGAGGCGCGCGTACGCCGCCGCGTACCGGCGCCGTTCGGTCTCGGTGCGCGGCTGGCGGCGCTCGGTGGGCGCCACCAACGGCAAGTTGACCACACGACTCGGCGGCCGGTCAAGGTCGGCCAGCACGCGCCGCAGCAGCGCCGGGTCCGATGTCGCCCCCTGCGCCGCGCCAGCCGCCGCGGACTCGTCCGCTGCCGGCCTCCCGCCGTTCTCAGCTGTCTTCCCGGCGTCCGCAGCCACTTCAGACGCGCTCGAGTTGGTCGGCGCCGCACCTGACGAGGGCGGACCGGTGCCGGTGGACTGTGCGGGGTTGTCGCCACTCGCCGCCGCTGCTGACGCGTTACTGTTACCGGATGACTGGGCCGAGCTGCTCCTGCTGCCCGATCCCGCCGCCGCCGCCGTCTTCTGCGCCATCCCACTGGAGGATACCAAGTCTGGAGCAGATCGCGCCACGTCGCCGCCACAGTTCCCCGCCGCAGCCGGCCCTGACGCCGTCCCGCCGCCGTTAACAACCATGGTCGCCTCGCCGTCACTGCTGGCGACCCCTGGCGACTGGCCGGCACCAGACCCTCCCTCCGACACCACCGCACGCTGCCCGCCACCGTCCCCGTTACTGTGTTTCGCCTTTCTGACCGCCGGCCCTTCCCCACGATCACCGTCTGTCTCTAGCGACCTCTTCGCGGCGCCCGGCGCGGCGCGGCCGCCCAAGTCCGCGTCCTTCGCGGCGGCGGCCGCAGCCGCCACCACTGCCGCCGCTGCCGCCACCGCCGCGACCTTGCTGCCCTTCTTCGTCTTGGGCAGGGCCTGCTCGTCGAAAAGCCGGGCCAGGGGCATGTCGGCCGCCTCTCGGCAGCACTGGCGGAACCGGTCCAGACCCGGCTGTCGAAAGTTACGTGCCACGTTGAAGTTGAGCTCCATCGGGTCCTGCAGAACGAGAGGCGTATCGGCGGCTAGCGGCTCTACCCGCCCGCCGGCCACCAGGTCACAGAAGCCGGCCCAGACGGCCGGCCGCGCCAGCTGCAGGCCGGCCAGGCGGTCCGTCAGCTGCGCGCGCGGCACCGACCGACCCAGCAGCGGACACAGCGCCTCCAGCTCGACGGCCAACTCGGCGTAGAAGCGGAAAAACTGGCGCAGCAGCTGGCTGGCTGGGGTAGTGTTGGTGGAGTGCCAGACGGCGGCCGGGGCGAACGCGGTGTTCCACAGCCCGATCAGCAGCTCATCCACCGGCGTCTGACACCTGCCACGGCACACAGAACAGCACAAAGTCAGACAAGCAGAAAACGCAATACACAGACTAATGCAGGCTGCGCCCGGAGATGACGATCAGCTGGGCCTGCATGTCTCACATTCAGAGGCGACAATTCGCAACACACAACAGCCAGACGAAACTGCGCGCGGAGCACAACAAAACTAGCAAATATATCCCGCCTGTCAGTCCCGAGCTTTGATAAATCTTCCCGCATATGACCATCGATGTCGTCTCAAAAGTGACCAAATCCCTTCCAGTGGTTCCCAAACGGCGAGTCATCGCCCCATTTGGGGTAACGGAGGCCTGTGAAGTTGAACCATAAATGTTACGCTAAGACAGCTTTGATGCAGCCCTCGGCTAAAACATACTCAGACAATATAACAGCTGCACAGAATGCACATATTGTTTACGTGTTCCTTTTACTTTACGCTTCAAAACGTAAACCCGTCTGTTTAAAATGGCATACAGAGCAGCTAAACAGCACGAATCAGCCCACCGTCGGATTTCCGGCCGCGCTGCGCGGAAGTGCTGTGTACTGCGTAGGCTGATTCGTGCTGTTTAGCAGCTGCTCTGCATGCCATTTTATACAGACAGGTTTCCGTTTTGAAACGTAAAGGAACACGCAAGAAATAGGTGCGTTCTGTGCAGCTGTTATATCGTCCGAGTATGTTTTAGCCGAGGGCTGCATCACAGCTGTCTTAGCGTGATTTTCCAAACCTTTCAAGCCGTGCCCTAAAAAAGCTGCTGCCACTTCCGGCGACGTATCTGTGTGAAGACGGTTTTTCGACCATGGTGGCCATCAAAACAAGGTCGAGGAACCGTCTGAACCTAGACAACAATTTTCGGTGTGCCTTGTCGGCAACGAAGCCCATAATTGAGAAATTGGCGAAGAAAGGGGAATAAATACATGTGCGCTCTCAGTCTTTGTTTTTATTGCGAGTTGGACGCTCCGATGGAAGTGTGTAAACAGGTGCAACCAACACATTGGGAAACAATTAACGCTATTTTTGACAAATCGGTATACATTTTGAAGGGTGGGCTAATGGCCACTGACCGCTGAAAAGGGGTAATCGTGTCGGGAGGGCTGGGAACTACTGCTATATACGTACAGACCAGGTCAGCCTTGGAATTTGGGCCATTTTCTAGACTTTATTGGGTCCAAAGAATTTTGCTCTCTTCATATTTTTTTCAGGAAATTTGCTCTCTTTTCACCTGATCTTACCGACATTGCAGTTAAAATATAATACAACATTTCCTCACAAGGATTTAATATCTAGTACAAATCAGGATTGTCTACTTTCCAAGTAAAATATATAAAAAAATGAAAATCTTAATTTTCCTGACAATGCAATTTTACTCTCCACCTATGGACTTTTACTCTCCACCTATGGACTTTTACTCTCCACCTATGGACTTTTACTCTCCACCTATGGACTTTTACTCTCCACCTATGGACTTTTACTCTCCACCTATGGACTTTTACTCTCCACCTATGGACTTTTACTCTCCACCTATGGACTTTTACTCTCCACCTATGGACTTTTACTCTCCACCTATGGACTTTTACTCTCCACCTATGGACTTTTACTCTCCACCTATGGACTTTTACTCTCCACCTATGGACTTTTACTCTCCACCTATGGACTTTTACTCTCCACCTATGGACTTTTACTCTCCACCTATGGACTTTTACTCTCCACCTATGGACTTTTACTCTCCACCTATGGACTTTTACTCTCCACCTATGGACTTTTACTCTCCACCTATGGACTTTTACTCTCCACCTATGGACTTTTACTCTCCACCTATGGACTTTTACTCTCCACCTATGGACTTTTACTCTCCACCTATGGACTTTTACTCTCTGGGACCAGGTCATGAAACACAAAATCCAACACTGGACCAGGTACAACACCCAATACGGCGGCCGGCCGGGGGACGGGCCGGGGGGGGGGGGGGGGAAGGGGGCAGTCACCCACCAGTCGACGGAGGGCAGGACGGGCGGCTGTAGCTGCTGGAGGAACGTCACCACCAGCAGCGTCAGGCAGTAGCTGGACATCTTCTGCGGGTGGTGCTCGCCGCCGGCCAGACTGCGACGCTTGGCCCAGTACCGCACGGCCACCGTCACCGGCCGCGTCCGCGCGTCTGGCCGGACAGAATACGACAATCAGACGGCATCGCCGGCAACGCGCCACATTGGCTGAGAGGCAAGACATTCAATACAGCATGACGTCAGAGACTCAGTAATCAGAGCGTGGCCGTCAACAATGAACACCGCACGACAGCTCGGTATACCCACTGCCTCGCGCCTCGCGCACCTAAACGGAAAACAATGAGCCCCTCGCAGCTCCATGGCTCTACAGTCTACACGAACCTGCCTTACAGGCCACCAGTTGCCGCTAACGCTGCCATTCTCTGGCCAAACCCCTGCCACTCCCCACCCACCTGCCTCTGGTCGCCACTGACCTGCCTTCATCATCCAGCCGATGAGTCGCGAGTTCTGGCACGACATCAGGTCCCGGAAGCTCATGTCGCACTGGACGCCGCCGAGCCGCGGCGCGCGGAACTTGATGATCGGCACGCGCGCTTGAGGGATGCGTACCACGTGCGTGCACAGACGCGGCTGCCGGTACAGCTCGTCGGCCACCACGCGCACCTTCTTCTTGTCGTCGGCGTCCGGCGCCAGGCCGCTGTCCGGGTTAGAGGCGTCGATGAAGGCGTACAAGTCGAGGTCGCAGCCGCGGAAGCCGAGCCCGCTCACGGACGAACCGAACGCCTGCACGAGGCAGGTGCGGAACCGCGACCGCAGCGCCGCCTGTCGGCAGACAGTGGAATCAGAGGGGGAGGACACAGCGCCGGTCGACACCGGGAGAGCCGCGTCGGTCAATGTAGTCAGAGCCTACAGACAGGAGCCGCACAGCCAGGGGACGCACGCTCACCGCTGTGTGGCTTCTCGGGCAGCGTCTGTCCGTTAACAGACCGCGCTCAGAGACCAGCTCAGTTCAATGCAGACCCTTCCAATAACGATACGTGCCCCATCTGCGGCAGCGTCTGTCCGTTA
The DNA here is from genome assembly GCA_036785665.1 of Chirona hameri. Taxonomy (NCBI): domain Eukaryota; kingdom Metazoa; phylum Arthropoda; class Thecostraca; order Balanomorpha; family Balanidae; genus Chirona; species Chirona hameri. The sequence continues at coordinate 65,264 of JAXIVJ010001612.1, read as the reverse complement.
ACAGACCACGCTCAGAGACCAGCTCAGTTCAATACAGACCCTTCCAATACCGATACGTGCCCCATCTGCGGCAGCGTCTGTCCGTTAACAGACCACGCTCAGAGACCAGCTCAGTTCAATACAGACCCTTCCAATACCGATACGTGCCCCGTCTGCGGCAGCGTCCTGTCCGTTAACAGACCACGCTCAGAGACCAGCTCAGTTCAATACAGACCCTTCCAATACCGATACGTGCCCCGTCTGCGGCAGCGTCCTGTCCGTTAACAGACCACGCTCAGAGACCAGCTCAGTTCAATACAGACCCTTCCAATACCGATACGTGCCCCGTCTGCGGCAGCGTCTGTCCGTTAACAGACCACGCTCAGAGACCAGCTCAGTTCAATACAGACCCTTCCAATACCGATACGTGCCCCCGTCTGCGGCAGCGTCTGTCCGTTAACAGACCACGCTCAGAGACCAGCTCAGTTCAATACAGACCCTTCCAATACCGATACGTGCCCCGTCTGCGGCAGCGTCTGTCCGTTAACAGACCACGCTCAGAGACCAGCTCAGTTCAATACAGACCCTTCCAATACCGATACGTGCCCCGTCTGCGGCAGCGTCTGTCCGTTAACAGACCACGCTCAGAGACCAGCTCAGTTCAATACAGACCCTTCCAATACCGATACGTGCCCCCGTCTGCGGCAGCGTCTGTCCGTTAACAGACCACGCTCAGAGACCAGCTCAGTTCAATACAGACCCTTCCAATACCGATACGTGCCCCGTCTGCGGCAGCGTCTGTCCGTTAACAGACCACGCTCAGAGACCAGCTCAGTTCAATACAGACCCTTCCAATACCGATACGTGCCCCGTCTGCGGCAGCGTCTGTCCGTTAACAGACCACGCTCAGAGACCAGCTCAGTTCAATACAGACCCTTCCAATACCGATACGTGCCCCATCTGCGGCAGCGTCTGTCCGTTAACAGACCACGCTCAGAGACCAGCTCAGTTCAATACAGACCCTTCCAATACCGATACGTGCCCCGTCTGCGGCAGCGTCCTGTCCGTTAACAGACCACGCTCAGAGACCAGCTCAGTTCAATGCAGACCCTTCCAATACCGATACGTGCCCCGTCTGCGGCAGCGTCCTGTCCGTTAACAGACCACGCTCAGAGACCAGCTCAGTTCAATACAGACCCTTCCAATACCGATACGTGCCCCGTCTGCGGCAGCGTCTGTCCGTTAACAGACCACGCTCAGAGACCAGCTCAGTTCAATGCAGACCCTTCCAATAACGATACGTGCCCCATCTGCGGCAGCGTCTGTCCGTTAACAGACCACGCTCAGAGACCAGCTCAGTTCAATACAGACCCTTCCAATACCGATACGTGCCCCGTCTGCGGCAGCGTCTGTCCGTTAACAGACCACGCTCAGAGACCAGCTCAGTTCAATACAGACCCTTCCAATACCGATACGTGCCCCGTCTGCGGCAGCGTCCTGTCCGTTAAAGGGAAATAATGACCTTTTGATTTTGTTAGCAACAATTTCTTAGGCTCCCGTTATATTTTTAAAATTATTTTATTTAAATTTAAGAATTAAATAAAATTATTCCCAAATTCAAAGTTGTAAGTTTGGAAGAAATACAAAACAAGTACCTTGTGTACATCATGAAGGTCATTGACAAATTCGTCCTTCCCTACCATTGTTAACATCGAGTGCGGCATTTGTGGAGCCTCTGTGACATTTCCGATCAAACTGAGCGCTGCTCGGACACCCGCTAGTAGCGCTTTCGTTCTCCATGGCAACCAGGCGTCAGCCAATCAAAAGCCAGAAAGGGAATACGTTCTGGCTTTTCATTGGCTCACGCCTGGTTGCCATGGAGAACGAAAGCGCTACTAGCGTGCGTTCGAGCAGCGCTCTGATCCGTGAAGCAATCCGTGAAGCATCCGTGATGCATGACTGACTATCAGTATAAGTCATGAATAACAACAACATGCAAACTATACCAACTCGAATAAAATAAGAGCGGAATGAATTGAACCCCAGGCAAGCTAGTATTCGCAAAGCACTCGGCACTGCGCCACAATGGCAAAAGGTGAGGGAAATGCATATTGGATACAATATTATTACGTCACAAGTTTCTGAAGTGTCAACTACTATGAAATACAGTGATAAAATACCTTTAATAATGATTAACAAGAAAATTCAAACTTAAAAACAATCATTTGAATAAGTCTTTAATTAGCTTTCAACTCGAAATCAGATATATTTTGCAATGCTACACAAGAATGGCACCAATGACGTCATTAACAAAGCCTGCTACGGGACTTGGGTATACTAATCAGGAACAACTCGCCAAGTGCGCCGAGAAGCATGACAATGACTTTGTAAACAAATCGCCGACGCTAAATAGGTCGCCGTCGATGTGCATCGATGAGCTTCTGATTTAATTGCCAGTTTTGTGTTATTGTTCGTTAGTTTTTTTGGGAAAAATTATTTTTCATGATAAAATAAAGCATAGTGTTATATACAGCCACAGACAAACTATACACAACTCCTAATGTTGAAAACAAATGAATCGAATTGCAAAAATTGAGGGTCGCAACCACTAACTATGCCGCGTTGATGTGCATCGATGAGCTTCCGATTTTATTGCCACTTTTTCCAATCGCTGTTAGTTTTAGAAGATCGCCGGGCATATAATCACAACAAGCAGAACGCACAATATATTTTCCACTCCATTGCGTAAAAAAATAATACGGGAAAAGCCCGCAGTTTGATGAGGACCAAAAGTACTTGACAAAAGGTCAGAAATAGTGCAAGTACCGGTCGTTAAAAGTGTGGAACGCTTATCAACTTTAACTTGAAATATCTTTCGGTAGGAAAGTTTTCATGCAAAATGTGATGAATTTACAATATATTTTGATCTCGTCTGGCGATTTCAAGTGCTAACTCCATTTTAGTGGAAAAGGGTCATTATTTCCCTTTAACAGACCTCACTCAGAGACCAGCTCAGTTCAATACAGACCCTTCCAATACCGATACGTGCCCCATCTGCGGCAGCGTCTGTCCGTTAACAGACCACGCTCAGAGACCAGCTCAGTTCAATACAGACCCTTCCAATACCGATACGTGCCCCATCTGCGGCAGCGTCTGTCCGTTAACAGACCACGCTCAGAGACCAGCTCAGTTCAATACAGACCCTTCCAATACCGATACGTGCCCCGTCTGCGGCAGCGTCCTGTCCGTTAACAGACCGCGCTCAGAGACCAGCTCAGTTCAATACAGACCCTTCCAATACCGATACGTGCCCCGTCTGCGGCAGCGTCTGTCCGTTAACAGACCACGCTCAGAGACCAGCTCAGTTCAATACAGACCCTTCCAATACCGATACGTGCCCCGTCTGCGGCAGCGTCCTGTCCGTTAACAGACCACGCTCAGAGACCAGCTCAGTTCAATACAGACCCTTCCAATACCGATACGTGCCCCGTCTGCGGCAGCGTCCTGTCCGTTAACAGACCACGCTCAGAGACCAGCTCAGTTCAATACAGACCCTTCCAATACCGATACGTGCCCCGTCTGCGGCAGCGTCCTGTCCGTTAACAGACCACGCTCAGAGACCAGCTCAGTTCAATACAGACCCTTCCAATACCGATACGTGCCCCGTCTGCGGCAGCGTCTGTCCGTTAACAGACCACGCTCAGAGACCAGCTCAGTTCAATACAGACCCTTCCAATACCGATACGTGCCCCGTCTGCGGCAGCGTCTGTCCGTTAACAGACCTCGCTCAGAGACCAGCTCAGTTCAATACAGACCCTTCCAATACCGATACGTGCCCAGTCTGCGGCAGCGTCTGTCCGTTAACAGACCTCGCTCAGAGACCAGCTCAGTTCAATACAGACCCTTCCAATACCGATACGTGCCCCGTCTGCGGCAGCGTCCTGTCCGTTAACAGACCACGCTCAGAGACCAGCTCAGTTCAATACAGACCCTTCCAATACCGATACGTGCCCCGTCTGCGGCAGCGTCCTGTCCGTTAACAGACCACGCTCAGAGACCAGCTCAGTTCAATACAGACCCTTCCAATACCGATACGTGCCCCATCTGCGGCAGCGTCTGTCCGTTAACAGACCACGCTCAGAGACCAGCTCAGTTCAATACAGACCCTTCCAATACCGATACGTGCCCCATCTGCGGCAGCGTCTGTCCGTTAACAGACCACGCTCAGAGACCAGCTCAGTTCAATACAGACCCTTCCAATACCGATACGTGCCCCGTCTGCGGCAGCGTCCTGTCCGTTAACAGACCACGCTCAGAGACCAGCTCAGTTCAATACAGACCCTTCCAATACCGATACGTGCCCCGTCTGCGGCAGCGTCCTGTCCGTTAAAGGGAAATAATGACCTTTTGATTTTGTTAGCAACAATTTCTTAGGCTCCCGTTATATTTTTAAAATTATTTTATTTAAATTTAAGAACTAAATAAAATTATTCCCAAATTCAAAGTTGTAAGTTTGGAAGAAATACAAAACAAGTACCTTGTGTACATCATGAAGGTCATTGACAAATTCGTCCTTCCCTACCATTGTTAACATCGAGTGCGGCATTTGTGGAGCCTCTGTGACATTTCCGATCAAACTGAGCGCTGCTCGGACACCCGCTAGTAGCGCTTTCGTTCTCCATGGCAACCAGGCGTCAGCCAATCAAAAGCCAGAAAGGGAATACGTTCTGGCTTTTCATTGGCTCACGCCTGGTTGCCATGGAGAACGAAAGCGCTACTAGCGTGCGTTCGAGCAGCGCTCTGATCCGTGAAGCAATCCGTGAAGCATCCGTGATGCATGACTGACTATCAGTATAAGTCATGAATAACAACAACATGCAAACTATACCAACTCGAATAAAATAAGAGCGGAATGAATTGAACCCCAGGCAAGCTAGTATTCGCAAAGCACTCGGCACTGCGCCACAATGGTAAAAGGTGAGGGAAATGCATATTGGATACAATATTATTACGTCACAAGTTTCTGAAGTGTCAACTACTATGAAATACAGTGATAAAATACCTTTAATAATGATTAACAAGAAAATTCAAACTTAAAAACAATCATTTGAATAAGTCTTTAATTAGCTTTCAACTCGAAAACAGATATATTTTGCAATGCTACACAAGAATGGCACCAATGACGTCATTAACAAAGCCTGCTACGGGACTTGGGTATACTAATCAGGAACAACTCGCCAAGTGCGCCGAGATGGTTAAGTGCGCCGAGAAGCATGACAATGACTTTGTAAACAAATCGCCGACGCTAAATAGGTCGCCGTCGATGTGCATCGATGAGCTTCTGATTTAATTGCCAGTTTTGTGTTATTGTTCGTTAGTTTTTTTGGGACAAATTATTATTTTTCATGATAAAATAAAGCATAGTGTTATATACAGCCACAGACAAACTATACACAACTCCTAATGTTGAAAACAAATGAATCGAATTGCAAAAATTGAGGGTCGCAACCACTAACTATGCCGCGTTGATGTGCATCGATGAGCTTCCGATTTTATTGCCACTTTTTCCAATCGCTGTTAGTTTTAGAAGATCGCCGGGCATATAATCACAACAAGCAGACCGCACAATATATTTTCCACTCCATTGCGTAAAAAAATAATACGGGAAAAGCCCGCAGTTTGATGAGGACCAAAAGTACTTGACAAAAGGTCAGAAATAGTGCAAGTACCGGTCGTTAAAAGTGTGGAACGCTTATCAACTTTAACTTGAAATATCTTTCGGTAGGAAAGATTTCATGCAAAATGTGATGAATTTACAATATATTTTTATCTCGTCTGGCGATTTTAAGTGCTAACTCCATTTTAGTGGAAAAAGGTCATTATTTCCCTTTAACAGACCTCGCTCAGAGACCAGCTCAGTTCAATACAGACCCTTCCAATACCGATACGTGCCCCGTCTGCGGCAGCGTCTGTCCGTTAACAGACCACGCTCAGAGACCAGCTCAGTTCAATACAGACCCTTCCAATACCGATACGTGCCCCGTCTGCGGCAGCGTCTGTCCGTTAACAGACCACGCTCAGAGACCAGCTCAGTTCAATACAGACCCTTCCAATACCGATACGTGCCCCGTCTGCGGCAGCGTCTGTCCGTTAACAGACCACGCTCAGAGACCAGCTCAGTTCAATACAGACCCTTCCAATACCGATACGTGCCCCGTCTGCGGCAGCGTCTGTCCGTTAACAGACCACGCTCAGAGACCAGCTCAGTTCAATACAGACCCTTCCAATACCGATACGTGCCCCGTCTGCGGCAGCGTCTGTCCGTTAACAGACCACGCTCAGAGACCAGCTCAGTTCAATACAGACCCTTCCAATACCGATACGTGCCCCGTCTGCGGCAGCGTCTGTCCGTTAACAGACCACGCTCAGAGACCAGCTCAGTTCAATACAGACCCTTCCAATACCGATACGTGCCCCGTCTGCGGCAGCGTCTGTCCGTTAACAGACCACGCTCAGAGACCAGCTCAGTTCAATACAGACCCTTCCAATACCGATACGTGCCCCGTCTGCGGCAGCGTCTGTCCGTTAACAGACCACGCTCAGAGACCAGCTCAGTTCAATACAGACCCTTCCAATACCGATACGTGCCCCGTCTGCGGCAGCGTCTGTCCGTTAACAGACCACGCTCAGAGACCAGCTCAGTTCAATACAGACCCTTCCAATACCGATACGTGCCCCGTCTGCGGCAGCGTCTGTCCGTTAACAGACCACGCTCAGAGACCAGCTCAGTTCAATACAGACCCTTCCAATACCGATACGTGCCCCGTCTGCGGCAGCGTCTGTCCGTTAACAGACCACGCTCAGAGACCAGCTCAGTTCAATACAGACCCTTCCAATACCGATACGTGCCCCGTCTGCGGCAGCGTCTGTCCGTTAACAGACCACGCTCAGAGACCAGCTCAGTTCAATACAGACCCTTCCAATACCGATACGTGCCCCGTCTGCGGCAGCGTCTGTCCGTTAACAGACCACGCTCAGAGACCAGCTCAGTTCAATACAGACCCTTCCAATACCGATACGTGCCCCGTCTGCGGCAGCGTCTGTCCGTTAACAGACCACGCTCAGAGACCAGCTCAGTTCAATACAGACCCTTCCAATACCGATACGTGCCCCGTCTGCGGCAGCGTCTGTCCGTTAACAGACCACGCTCAGAGACCAGCTCAGTTCAATACAGACCCTTCCAATACCGATACGTGCCCCGTCTGCGGCAGCGTCTGTCCGTTAACAGACCACGCTCAGAGACCAGCTCAGTTCAATACAGACCCTTCCAATACCGATACGTGCCCCGTCTGCGGCAGCGTCTGTCCGTTAACAGACCACGCTCAGAGACCAGCTCAGTTCAATGCAGAGCCGTCCGCGCGGTAAGACACCAAACAGCCACCTCTTATTCACGAAGAATGTTTACAGTTTGAGGAAACAGCAGTTTGGTTTGGTTTAAGCACCATCTAATCCAAGCTCAAAACAGAGTACGCAATCACAATTTTTTTTACCATGCGAACAGCCGACTTCAGTATGTCTACTTACCAGGTCTGTGCGAATTGAATTGATGATGATTTGTGCTTCCATGCACCGCCACAGTCGAGGTTACCTGACGCACATTTCGGTATACCTAGCCGGACTAACCTGTAGGCCCAGACACAGCTGGACGCGCTGCTGGTGCACTGACCTGTAGGCCCACACACAGCACCCCACACTGACCTGTAGGTCGAAACAGAGCTGGACGCGCTGTTGGTGCTGGTCGGGCGTGAGCAGCAGCTGGTCGGCCAGCCAGCTCAGCACGGCGTCCTCGGACCGGGTGCGCAGCATGTGAGCGAGCGTGGTCAGCAGCAGCGTGTGGTTGATTGGGTCAGGCGCCGACGCCTCCTCTGCGGGGAGAGGGAGAGGGGGGGGGAGGGGGCACTCCAGCGTCAGATACCCCGGGTCCGGCGCGTCCACCAGACACGGCAACATAGTGAGACAATCGCACGGTCAGCTGCAGTGTCTGAAAGAGGTGCTGACACATATAAAGGATTCACTTGAGAGGCAGTATGCAAGATCCTATAATAATGCTGACCGCGCTCGATGTATACGTATTCGCAACAACAAAAAACGCGTAATCTTACAAGGAATCCTGCTGCAGAAGCTTACAGCCATCTGAAGTAGAACGTAAAGCCTTGCTGGCAACATAACCTCATATGAAGAGATAAAAATCGATGATGGAAGATGTGATGAAGTCTTATACTCCTCTGCATTCACGTGCTCCGGCCGGCAGCCTACCTTTCTTGTTCTTCTTCGTCGGCCGTTTGGGTGACGCGGTGCCCGTGTTCTGCTCCACTTTGACGACCGTGTGGCCGTGTATGAGCTGGGACCTGGCCTGGTCGGCCGCCGCCCTGTCGATGGCGGGGACGCCGTCAGACACAGAGACGTCAGCGGTACACTGAGCTAGGACCTGACCAGCGCCTGGTCGCCTGTCGATGGCGGGGACGCCGTCATACACAGAGACGTCAGCGGCACACTGAGCTAGGACCTGTCCAGCGCCTGGTCGGCCGCCGACCTGTCGATGGCGGGGACGCCGTCATACACAGAGACGTCAGCGGTACAATGAGCTGGGACCTGGCCAGCGCCTGGTCGGCCGCCGCCCTGTCGATGGCGGGGACGCCGTCAGACACAGAGACGTCAGCGGTACACTGAGCTAGGACCTGGCCAGCGCCTGGTCGCCTGTCGATGGCGGGGACGCCGTCATACACAGAGACGTCAGCGGCAGACTGAGCTAGGACCTGGCCAGCGCCTGGTCGGCCGCCGCCCTGTCGATGACGGGGACGCCGTCAGACACAGAGACGTCAGCGGCAGACTGAGCTAGGACCTGGCCAGCGCCTGGTCGGCCTTCGCCCTGTCGATGGCGGGGACGCCGTCATACACAGAGACGTCAGCGGTACAATGAGCTGGGACCTGACCAGCGCCTGGTCGGCCGCCGCCCTGTCGATGGCGGGGACGCCGTCATACACAGAGACGGCAGCGGTACAATGAGCTAGGACCTGGCCAGCGCCTGGTCGGCCGCCGCCCTGTCGATGGCGGGGACGCCGTCAGACACAGAGACGTCAGCGGTACACTGACCTAGGACCTGACCAGCGCCTGGTCGGCCGCCGCCCTGTCGATGGCGGGGACGCCGTCAGACACAGAGACGTCAGCGGTACACTGAGCTAGGACCTGGCCAGCGCCTGGTCGCCTGTCGATGGCGGGGACGCCGTCAGACACAGAGACGTCAGCGGCAGACTGTACTAGGACCTGGCCAGCGCCTGGTCGGCCGCCGCCCTGTCGATGGCGGGGACGCCGTCAGACACAGAGACGTCAGCGGCACACTGAGCTAGGACCTGGCCAGCGCCTGGTCGGCCGCCGCCCTGTCGATGGCGGGGAAGCCGTCAGACACAGAGACGTCAGCGGCACACTGAGCTAGGACCTGGCCAGCGCCTGGTCGGCCGCCGCCCTGTCGATGGCGGGGACGCCGTCATACACAGAGACGTCAGCGGTACACTGAGCTAGGACCTGGCCAGCGCCTGCTCGCCTGTCGATGGCGGGGACGCCGTCAGACACAGAGACGTCAGCGGTACACTGAGCTAGGACCTGGCCAGCGCCTGGTCGCCTGTCGATGGCGGGGACGCCGTCATACACAGAGACGTCAGCGGCAGACTGAGCTAGGACCTGGCCAGCGCCTGGTCGCCTGTCGATGGCGGGGACGCCGTCAGACACAGAGACGTCAGCGGTACACTGAGCTAGGACCTGGCCAGCGCCTGGTCGCCTGTCGATGGCGGGGACGCCGTCATACACAGAGACATCAGCGGTACACTGAGCTGGGACCTCACCAGCGCCTGCTCGTCTGTCGATGGCGGGGACGCCGTCATACACAGAGACGTCAGCGGCAGACTGAGCTAGGACCTGGCCAGCGCCTGGTCGGCCGCCGCCCTGCCGATGGTGGGGACGCCGTCAGACACAGAGACGTCAGCGGTACACTGAGCTGGGACCTGGCCAGCGCCTGGTCGGCCGCCGCCCTGTCGATGGCGGGGACGCCGTCAGACACAGAGACGTCAGCGGCACACTGAGCTAGGACCTGGCCAGCGCCTGGTCGCCTGTCGATGGCGGGGACGCCGTCAGACACAGATACGTCAGCGGCACACTGAGCTAGGACCTGGCCAGCGCCTGGTCGGCCGCCGCCCTGTCGATGGCGGGGACGCCGTCAGACACAGAGACGTCAGCGGTACACTGAGCTGGGACCTGGCCAGCGCCTGGTCGGCCGCCGTCCTGTCGATGGCGGGGACGCCGTCAGACACAGAGACGTCAGCGGCACACTGAGCTAGGACCTGGCCAGCGCCTGGTCGCCTGTCGATGGCGGGGACGCCTTCAGACACAGAGACGTCAGCGGCAGACTGAGCTAGGACCTGGCCAGCGCCTGGTCGGCCTTCGCCCTGTCGATGGCGGGGACGCCGTCATACACAGAGACGTCAGCGGTACACTGAGCTAGGACCTGGCCAGCGCCTGGTCGGCCGCCGCCCTGTCGATGGCGGGGACGCCGTCAGACACAGATACGTCAGCGGCACACTGAGCTAGGACCTGGCCAGCGCCTGGTCGGCCGCCGCCCTGTCGATGGCGGGGAAGCCGTCAGACACAGAGACGTCAGCGGCACACTGAGCTAGGACCTGGCCAGCGCCTGGTCGGCCGCCGCCCTGTCGATGGCGGGGACGCCGTCATACACAGAGACGTCAGCGGTACACTGAGCTAGGACCTGGCCAGCGCCTGCTCGCCTGTCGATGGCGGGGACGCCGTCAGACACAGAGACGTCAGCGGTACACTGAGCTAGGACCTGGCCAGCGCCTGGTCGCCTGTCGATGGCGGGGACGCCGTCATACACAGAGACGTCAGCGGCAGACTGAGCTAGGACCTGGCCAGCGCCTGGTCGGCCGCCGCCCTGTCGATGGTGGGGACGCCGTCAGACACAGAGACGTCAGCGGTACACTGAGCTGGGACCTGGCCAGCGCCTGGTCGGCCGCCGCCCTGTCGATGGCGGGGACGCCGTCATACACAGAGACGTCAGCGGTACAATGAGCCGGGACCTGGCCAGCGCCTGGTCGGCCGCCGCCCTGCCGATGGCGGGGACGCCGTCAGACACAGAGACGTCAGCGGTACACTGAGCTGGGACCTGGCCAGCGCCTGGTCGGCCGCCGCCCTGTCGATGGCGGGGACGCCGTCAGACACAGAGACGTCAGCGGCACACTGAGCCGGGACCTGGCCAGCCGCCGCACCGGACGGCGCAGCGTCTCATGAGGCCGAGAGCAGTCGACACTCACAGTACAACAAGCTTGATCTTATGACATAAAACTAAACCGTAAACAAAAGACAAAGGCCATCATAGGGTTGTCAAGCGTGACGTCATGGTTCCAACAGCTGGCCGCAAACAGTGATAGGCAACTGTTTTTCGAGGATAGCGGAAAAACGGCGGCGCTGCCAAATTTGGCACAGCTGTTAAGCCATCAATTACCCACATTGATTGACTGAACATTTTGACCTCAGGTCATCTCAAGCTGTGACGTGACCTACCTCCAAAAAAGTTTGCGGTCGTACCACAGCCACAGTTTTTGGCCAATCGGTTTCAAACTTACAGGATTTCATAAGGCCATAGGTACCTACAATTCGTATGTCTCAGGTGTTTGATATCGGTGACCCAAGTTCGGATCAATTTCGTGACCTTCCCATTATATGTCAACATGGGGAAATATTCAAATGCCTCCTATTCCGAGGATACGTATGATATCAGTCCAATTCCTTCTGGATCATGTTACCAAAGGCCATTCTTGATGACCCAGGTGTAGTTTTTTTTTTCAGTGACCCTACAGGGTCAGCCGAGGTCATCCGAGGTCATCAACACCTTCGTGTCAATAACTCGACAGAATGCAGATAGATAAGTGAAACCGGCACCAATGTGTTTGTCTCGTCGAGACACGTCTCCCAATGTGCAACATGACCTACTTGGGTCACCACTTAACATGAATGAGTGATGAGATGAGATGATAATGAGAATGAGACCTTGACCTGAGGTCAAATGTTTAAGTTGACCTAACATTAACATGATGCAAAGCGCCTTGACGAGACAAACACGACGGCGTCAAAATGATTGCATTAACTTTATTAGGTAAAAAGTTATTTGCGAAAACTGATTTGCCAAAAATAGCCTTTTTGACCTTCGATGACCTCTGGAGTCTAAATTTGACCTGAGCTAAAATTTGAGGACACCTTAACGATTGCATTTTTCAAGAGCTTTCGATTTTTTGTTCGTTTGTTCCTAGCTACCCGTGATAGCTTCCCGTGATATTTGGGGGTTTCCGGAGCAAAGTCCTGAAACTGGCAAATCTGACCTTTGATGACCTCTAGTAACCTCAATATTGACCTTAGCCCCAAAAATGACCCGATATAGTTTCAAATTGATTTTTGACGAGTTTTTGAACAATATTTTTGTTTTTTATCTACGTCCCATAGGATCCGAGTTCGAGGAGGGGGGGGGGGGGGGGCATCGAAACGCCCCGAAGCGTTCGAACCAGCGAGAATCTGTGATGTCATCACTTAACAGTCCTATATTCAATTATCAGAGATATCTTATAAGTTTCGGCCAACAGCATTCACCAGGGTCCTAGGATTGCTTTGAAACAGGGGGCGGATTGGAAAATTCGGCCTAAAAATAACCATGAAGAGTGGAAAATTCAGCCTAAAATTATCCATGAAGTGTGGAAAATTCAGCCTAAAAAAGACCATATGATGTACCAACAGCATTCACCAGGGTCCTAGGATTGCTTCGAAACAGGGGGCGGATTGGAAAATTCGGCCTAAAAATAGCCATGAAGAGTGGAAAATTCAGCCTAAAAATAGCCATGAAGTGTGGAAAATTCAGCCTAAAAAAAGACCATATGATGTACCAGGCTTTGCCAAAACTCACTCATCAGAATCCGCCATTACAAGTGACAATGCTTGCCTAACTTGTTTTGTTCTCATCCACAGGTTAATATTAGCATTATTCATATCAGTGTTAGGGTTATAGTTATCCAATACATCTTGATTTAGGGAGTGACAAATTCACAGTAAAACTGGGGGAAAGAGTGGAAAAATATTACCCACAGGGTGTCGTTTTCCACCCAAATTTCGTAATCCTAGGACACTGGCATTCACCAGGGGATATCGATGAAGTTGAACTATGTGAACTTGAATGGCTTTTACTATTTCGGCTTATGTAACTTCTGGGAAATGGGAATATTTCAATTGTGTACACAATTCAGCAGTCAATGTCAGTAATTTTCCGCCGATTTAGAACGGTATGTCATCGGCTCCGAGTGAACTCCGGTAACTCCCAGAATACATGCATAGTTCCACACCAAGTCGACAGGAACCTTACCTCGTCTGGTACTTGACGTATATTTCGCTTCCGTTCTTGGGCTTGGTCTTCCCCTTTCCTAACACGTCGAATCGAAAGTCCGACAGCTCTCCAAACTTCTCAAACATAGCATAGATGTCTCGGATTTCCATATTACAAAGCTTCACCGTAACTGAAAGGACGCAAATCATTTATTAAGCAAATCCACGATAAGCAAAGAATGCCATGGTAGAATGCCATGGTAGAATGCCATGGTAGAATGCCATGGTAGAATGCCATGGTAGAATGTTATGGTAGAATGCCAAGCCATGGTAAACAAACACAGAGAGTATGGAGATCTCATAGGCCTGCCTGTACGGACGGCAACACTGCATTAGCAAAAGCGTAACACAGCAGATGAGAGGAGTGCACGTTTGAGAATGATTAGTCACATATCCAACTCTCTGAACAGAGTGCATAAACGACCACAATCCTGCACATACGTTAACCAACACCAACTGAAACGTAGACAGCCAAACAACGCAAAACCCAAAAAGTCGCTCACCTAAAACTCCGTAATGACATGGTTCACCTCACCACGACACAATAACTCTTCCCGAGCCGTGGCCAGCCATGACGACCGTCGGCAGCCGCGTATTGCGTAAGCGTGGGCGTGTCTGTCTACCTGTGTATCTGTATATGTACTGACCTCTGACGGAGACGTAGGGGCTCTGCTCGCCGCGCGACACGCACGGCGCCGCCTTGACCTTCTGCTGGTGCTGCCGGCCCAGCAGGTGCTCCTTCCTACACGTGTACGAGGTGAGCTCCACGTCACAGACGCCGCACCGCTGCTTGTCGCCGCCGCCGCCCGACATTGCCTGAAACTCACGACGGCCACGGTGAGGTGACGTCCACCGAGGGTACGGGACGGGGGTACGGGACGGGGGTACGGGACGGGGGTACAGGACGGGGGTACAGGACGGGGGTACAGGACGGGGGTACAGGACGGGGGTACAGGACGGGGGTACGGTACGGGGGTACGATACGGGGGTACGGGACGGGGGTACGGGACGGGGGTACGGGACGGGGGCACGGGACGGTGGACGGAGCGGGCCAACTGAACGGCGCGCTGGGGTGCTGCAACTCGCGCGGGACAACACAGAGCCACTCACTGTTATTGTGGTAATAACAAGAGGGTCTGAGGCAACCTACCGACCACCCATCACACACGTGTCTCGCAGAGGTGTGATATATGTGAACAGTCAACAGGAATCAGTAGCATAGCGGTAAAAGTAGCCAATACCATTTCCATTCGAGTAGTTGTCGACAGAGTGTCAAAGCGTAAGTTGATTTGTCGTATGTAACCATTCCTTCGCCTTTATCCAACACACGATGGGTGTCGCACCCGGAAATCTACACCTCGGCTACCTTACAGACACGTCAGAATATGATGTTCGCCGCCTGACGACTCCGACCACAGTCAGTCGGGCCTCACCCAGCGGTCTGGACGGGCACAGTCAGCCGGGCCTCAGCCAGCGGTCTGGACGGGCACAGTCAGCCGGGCCTCACCCAGCGGTCTGGACGGGCACAGTCAGCCGGGCCTCAGCCAGCGGTCTGGACGGGCACAGTCAGTCGGGCCTCACCCAGCGGTCTGGACGGGCACAGTCAGCCGGGCCTCACCCAGCGGTCTGGACGGGCACAGTCAGCCGGGCCTCAGCCAGCGGTCTGGACGGGCACAGTCAGCCGGGCCTCAGCCAGCGGTCTGGACGGGCACAGTCAGTCGGGCCTCACCCAGCGGTCTGGACGGGCACAGTCAGTCGGGCCTCACCCAGCGGTCTGGACGGGCACAGTCAGCCGGGCCTCAGCCAGCGGTCTGGACGGGCACAGTCAGCCGGGCCTCAGCCAGCGGTCTGGACGGGCACAGTCAGCCGGGCCTCAGCCAGCGGTCTGGACGGGCACAGTCAGCCGGGCCTCAGCCAGCGGTCTGGACGGGCACGGTCAGTCGGGCTTCAGTCAACGGTCTGGACGGGCACAGTCAGCCGGGCCTCAGCCAGCGGTCTGGACGGGCACGGTCAGTCGGGCCTCAGTCAACGGTCTGGACGGGCACAGTCAGCCGGGCCTCAGCCAGCGGTCTGGACGGGCACAGTCCGTCGGGCGTCACCCAGCGGTCTGGACGGGGCGACCAGTGGATGGTGAGCAGCCCTACTCACGTGTGTGGCTGGTGGTGCTGCTGCTGGACGCCACCCACACCGAGCCCCGCTGAGGCTGCACCGCTACACCAGACTGACACCTGGCGACGAAGACCACCAGTGGTGAGCACCGGCACATCAATCACATCAAGACGCGTGTACGCTGCTGCATTGGAGTCAAATCGATACAATAGTGATATAACGGAGCAGGCGTCGGCCGGCGCCGTGGCATGGCGGTGTTCAGGGTGGCGTTCTGAAAGTAAAGCCGGTCCTCACCATAATACCAGACACTGACACTGATGTTAACAGTTGAGGCACGATCTTTAATCAACTTAATATAAATGAATACCTGTTTTGGCGTCCACTATCTTCTTGAAGTATGTGGGCCGTAGAAACCCCTGGTCGTCGCCCCGGGTCAAGATCACGCCGTTCACCGACTTGAAAAACTGAACCCCGTCTGTAAACGCACGTCATGATTATAAAGTAACAGAGTGATCGTGAGCAGGACACGCTCAAGCATAATATGATGCACCAATGGGCAATTCAACCCGCTCAGCTCCGGACAAGTTCAGCCGCAGATGCGTTGGTGTGTTGATGGGTCTTTCCCACGTACGTCATCGTCTCCCCGACGGCGTCATCAGGACGATTGTAACAGCGCTGGTAGTCTCGCGGGTCCGATACTGTCTCACAGTATACGGCAACGGGACACAACAGAATTTCGACCGGCTCCAAAAAATCCTGAACTTTGCCGCTGGAGTTATTTTCGGCCGCCGGAAGTTTGACCATGTGTCCGACCTGCGATATTTGCTTGGCTGGATGACCCCGAGAAGAATGGCCGACTACCATACGCTCGTCACCGCGCATAAGGCCATACAGCGCAATGAGCCAGAAGAACTGGCAGCTCTGTTTGTAACCAACAGTGAAGCCCGGGCGAGATCCACGCGACAAGACCATCTGTACCATGTACCGTGACCGGACTCGAAACCGGTAAGCGGCGTTTCGGTTACCGAGCCCCGGCGCTGCTTAACGACCTGCCAGCCGACCAGGTGCAGCTGCCACCTGCCGGCTTCGCCCGCGCTGTCAGAGCCGCGCTACTGAATAGTTACACTACGCACCGATGTTGACTGCGGAGATACTGCGCGTGGCTGCGGGTGATTGCGTCGTGTATATAAGTGTGAATGACATGAGTGTTCGCTTGATTTGTACCTGCATGATTTTACCTGACTCTGAGCTCTAATCGCCACGCAATGTGTGGCTTGCTCTACGACAGTAATACAATAGGTTAAGGTTAGGGTACAGGCATGGAAGGTGCCAAGGGACCTGAGGAAGCCCGCTCAGTTACTAGTATCTAGTGCTATCTGGATGGCCTAGTCCTGTGCTGACGTTCTTCCCAGTGCTTGTCGAGTCTCCTCTTGAATGTGTTCACATTTGGGGACATGACCACATAAGTTGGTAGGCTGTTCCATAGAGGCACCACTCTGATGCAAAAGGAGTTCTGTCTCAGTTGTGTACGAACATGAGGCTGCTGAATCTTCAGAGGGTGGCCGCGAGTTCGACCAGTTTTCCATCATGAAAAATTTCCAGGAATGACATTTAGCTTGTGGGTAACTATTTGGTAGACGAAGATCATATCTCCCCTGCATCTTCTGTAATACATGCTTGGGAGGTGAACTTTGTTCAGGCGCTCTTCATAGCTAAGATGCCATATCTCAGTCACTAGCTTGGTGGCAGGCCTCTGAACACGTTCTACAGCACGTCCCCCACACAGCATAGGTCCCCAAACACAGTTGCCATACTTTAGATGCGGACGAACAAATGCCTTGAATAACATGGCTAGTGTCTTGATAGTAAGTCTAGCAAAAGTCGCTTTTACTAGACCTAAGGCTCTGGTCGCCTTCTTGACAGCCTTTGCAGTATGCTCGTGATAAGTGAGGTTGTGGTCGATTCAAATGCCTAGGTCTAACTCACTTGAAACCCTCTCAAGCTCTGCTCCTGCAATGTTGTATGGAAATTTTGGGTGTCGCTGCCCCAATTGCAAGACCTTGCATTTCCGTGCATTGAAGGGCAGTTGCTATTTTGCAGACCACAGTCCAAGCTTGTCCAGGTCATCTCGCAAAGCTTCTTGATCACTATGGTCCGACACCCTTCTGTATACTTTCGTGTCATCGGCAAACATCATGGAGCAGCTCTGCAACTGGTCAGGCAGGTCGTTGACATAGGCTAGGAACAACAATGGACCCAAAACAGTTCCATGTTAGATGTGGACATAATACCATGTTAATACAATGTTAATACCACGTTAATACCATATTAAATACCATGTTAATACCATAATACCATGTTAATACCATAATACCATGTTAATACCATGTTTGAAATAATACATGTTACCAGCGTTAGCAGTGTCCGCTGAAGCTCCGCGTTTTGCTCCCTATTATTGCGGTTTCTGACATTGATATAGCTTTAAAGTATATGCATTATGATGCGTATTTATTTTTGATCCAGAGGCCGCGAAATAAGACTATGTATGAATCGGAGTGGTATTGACGATATTGAAGATCTTAAATTTATATATTTGTGAAATTTTGGTAGCATTCATCAGTCTTCACCACAGATCCAGCAAATATTATGCGCTGCAAACGTGAAGCTATTTTAACGTAATCTCTCAGTTTCAAGATAAATATTTTTGACAGCACCACCAAAATAAAGTTTCTCTAACTAAAAATATCATATATTATATCGTCAAACCTGTCACGTCTATTTTAACGATATTTCCTTCACACTTTCTCTAACGTACGTTTCTTTATTCTTATATGGCTTAACATCCAAAACTTTGGCGTGGTCAGAACTTATTACCCAGAAATGGCAGTATGT
This sequence comes from Chirona hameri, assembly GCA_036785665.1. Lineage (NCBI taxonomy): Eukaryota > Metazoa > Arthropoda > Thecostraca > Balanomorpha > Balanidae > Chirona > Chirona hameri. The sequence goes on along the minus strand of JAXIVJ010001612.1, from coordinate 46,793 downwards.
AACGAACATGGCCTCACTGGAAACGATAAGTGGATCACTGCAGGCAAAACAAAAAAGAAGATGAAGAAAAGCAACGCAAAAGAAAACACAGACAGCGATTCAGACTGTTCAGTCCTTGGATATGACCACTCAAACAAGGAGTGGGTTGTCAAGAAAGGCACAAAAAAACAATGCAAACAAAGGGAGCCATTATCAAGAGTCACTATGCCAAAAGACACAGTCGCCACTTTCCTGGCTCTGGCTAATCTTAATACACAGAGAGACGTAGAAACACTGGCATACATCGCAGGAAAGGACACTAACGGCGTAGAAGGAGCAGAAGAAGTAACACACCTAATCGTTCCAAAGCAGACAGGGACAACAGCATCATGCGAGTGTACAAACGAAGAACTGGTCGCACAAGCAGTGCAAGAAGATAACCTAACAATCAAAGGATGGATACATACACATCCGATCTACCGACACTTCCATGAGTTCCATAGACGTGCATACGCAATATTATATCCAAAGGGAGCAACCGGATGCTGTTGCGATTGTATGTGCACCGAAGCTAGAGAAAATGGAACAATACCGTCTAACGAAGAAAGGCATGCAAGACGTGTGAAAATGCAAGTTAGATGGTTTCCATGAAACCTGTCGATCCACAGAGTACTATGAGAAGGTTATCGTGGAAACAGATGAAAGGAAGATACAAGTTATTGACGTACGCATCGGTAACGAGCTGACACCAAATGAAACGAAGACCAATGTCAAGCAGGCGCAGATGAGGGATGGCAGTAATGAAGGGCAGGAACCGCAAAACAGCCAAGGAGCAAAGCAGGATGACAGGACGTCAGAAAAGAGCAGCACACCAAGCCGGACCACACGCAGCAGCACACCAAGCCGGACCACACGCAGCAGCACACCAAGCCGGACCACACGCAGCAGCACACCAAGCCGGACCACACACAGCAGCACACCAAGCCGGACCACACGCAGCAGCACACCAAGCCGGACCACACGCAGCAGCACACCAAGCCGGACCACACGCAGCAGCACACCAAGCCGGACCACACGCAGCAGCACACCAAGCCGGACCACACGCAGCAGCACACCAAGCCGGACCACACGCAGCACCACACCAAGCCGGACCACACGCAGCACCACACGCACAGTGTCATGCAAAACTGTGAAGCGAAAGGTAGGACTTGCAACACAAGTTAGCCAACTTAAAGCTGAGAACCAAAAGCTCCGAACGGAACTGGCTCGGAACTGGAAGGAGAAGGAAGACCATAACGGACCAGGGACAAACGGTCAGGATAGCCCAGTCACTCGGCAACCGGCCGGTCACATGCTCTGTCAGCCCTGCGCTGCCTATTTACTGTGGCTAAGCGGCCAACAGCCAGCGGAAGGCCGTGCGATCACAGAAGTAGTGCAACTGATGACATAAGGGCAAGACAAACATGAAAACCTAAGCGAGGGAGATGAAGACAAAAATCATGAAAAAGACGAAGAAGACAAGCAGAAAGGGAAAGGTGGGGGTGGAAAGGCAACCGACCCACAAGAGAACTCAAGGACTTCAAGCAACGAGTTTGACCATCGCACACTAGAACAGCATGTGACGGAGAAGAATCCAGTAGCACCCGAGAGGAGTCTGGAAGAGAATATAGTACATGGTAGCAGAGAGCCGCACAGAGGATCACTGAAGCCATTCAATGACATTGGAGCTCACAAAACCAGACAGCAACACCAACAACTTTATCACAATCAATATCCACAGACACAACAGATGGACTACAGACACGCTCTCAAATACGGGCGGAATAACCAACAGCAGCACACTGACTGGCAACACCGTACCGAGGAGAATAATACACAACTACAGGTGAAGCAAACGAGTAACTGGCATCCAACAAGACGCCCAGACAACCGTCCTCAAACACCTAAACTCTCGCACCACAGCAACATAAACATCCAGAGAACATGGTACGATAAACCATGGAACTCGCAGAGATACGACACCCGAGGGCTGTGGAAACAGGATGTCAGATATAGCAACATACCCCAAGCACACGCAAAGAAGAAAAACAGCCTAACCAAGGACAACCATGGGACCCGTGGTATAGCAAACACGAAAAGGAGGAAATGAATCACATCCAGGGGATGACAGCACACGAAGGAGTACGAGCAATCAGCTATACGAAAACAAACAGCAAAGCAACCCTACTTCAACAGAAACACCAAATGGGGAAAATCCGAAGAGACCAAACTAATATCATCTGGAACTCAACATTTGGCATGAAAGGGGAAATCGGTGGTCAGACAAAAAACTTCATCTCGTCCAATACAACTGTCGGGGCTATAAGGCTGACGACGAGTTCACAAACTCACTATTAGCAAATGCCGACATTATTCTTCTGAATGAGACATGGACGTCAAAAGCAAGCTAAGAAAGTAGCCAAAGAAGGGATGGCTATGTTGTAATTGCCACAAGTTATGATACACACTACGACTATGCAACTACCGACAAATTAGGAGAACGTGGTCATGGTGGTGTTGCCATACTAGCAAAGGAAGAGCTGAAATTGATACCATTGGGCGATACGGGCAGCCCAAGAGTAGTAGCAGTAATTGTGCAGGGATACCTCATTGAAATGTTATTAATAGCTGCCTACATGCCAACTGGAACGACTGCAGATAAGATAATAAGAGTATCAGGAGACGATAGACAGAATTAGCGCCATCGTAGAGCAACATGGAATGGGGAGAATGCTTATTATTGGAGCTGACCTGAATGTTGATCTGAGAAAAGACACTCACTACAACAAGAAGTGCATTGCAGGACTCATGTATGAGTATGATCTTGTGATCCCGAAGACAGAAATTGATGGATTGTGCTCATTATACATGCAAGAAACGACGCCTGTATCACTGCTAAGACTATTTTCTCGTCGACAAATTTCACGTCGACGTGATTAAGCTATATAATATACCAGAACGCAGCGCGTTAAATAAATCAGACCATGAACCAGTATTGATGACAATAACGGCACCCGGACCTGTGCATGAGCCAAGTCCACCAAGAAGACCACGAATAAACTGGGAAAGAGCCAGGAGAAATGGCGCAACGGAAGAATATCATAAGAGGATACATAGTATAATGCAGAACGCTGAGAACATTGCTCAAGTAGCTGAAGGATTTAGAAGAGCAGCAGAAGTGCTACCCAGAAGGGGGAAGCAAAACCAAGCGAGTCACTGGTGGAACCCAATGCTAACAGAATACAGGGCAAAATGTTTGGCGGCGAAACAGACCTGGAAATCTGCCGAAGGACAAGATATAACAAAGGCAGAGGAATTGTTTCGAACAATCAAGAGGCAATATTTGAACGAGCAGAGAGAACAACAACTACAGATAAAACAGAGGGACGATGTAAGAAGAGATATGGAATGTAGCCGTCTATCCAAAAGGTACTTCTCATTCATGCGACAATCCAGAACCAATAGGGCAATACCGAGAATCGTGGTGGACGGCGCGGAAGTATTTAAACCAAATGAGATCACACAGACGTTAACTCATTTCGTTCGCACAGGTAAACCAATTGAGAGTAACAGCTTTGATAAGAACTGGAAAGAGGCAGTGAATAGAGTAGTGGAAGACGTATGCAATAAATACGAAACAAACTATAATGATCTGGACCAAGTAGATCCCATCAATGTAAGTGAAGTGGAAGTAGCCATACAATCCATGAAGAATAATAAGGCCCCGGGCTTCGATGAAATCACTACAGAGCACCTGAAGGAAGCGCAGGGGTTGGCGAATTCGGCAATAGTTAAAGCTATGCAGCAGATTCTAGATACTGGTAAAATACCAGAAAACTTTAAATTTGGATTAGTCACTCGTGTGTTCAAAGGGCATGGCAGCGATCCGTCTCAAACTGATACCTATAGGGATATATCTGTCCTCACTATGCTCTGTAAGGCGTTTGATATGATGGTGGTTCAGAGATTGTACCCGAAGATGACTGAAGCTAACATTCCATCGGAACTCCAGTTTGCCTATCAGAAAAACAGAGGCACACTACAAGCTAACTTCGTCTTACAAGAAGTAATATCCGCCAACAGAGACATAGGGAAAACAACATATGTCGCGTTTCTTGACGTGCGAAAATGCTTCAACTCTATCTGGCACAACGGACTAATATACAAACTCATATGTGCAAACATACCGCCAAGACTCGTCGTCATACTTCGTAACCTGTACCGATCATTTTATGTGAAGGTCAAGGTGGGAGAAGCGGTCTCTACTGACGGCCGCATAGAACAGGGACTAAAGCAGGGTGGCGTGTTGTCCTCCAGCATGCTGGTAATGTACAATGAAGACAAAATACGCATGTTACGAGAAGCTGGCAAAGGGCTACCATAGGATGCAAACAAGTTGCAGTCATCGCTTACGTTGATGATGAAGTGCTTATCAGTACTGACCCATACGAACTCCAAGAAATGCTAGACATCGCATACAGGCATAGTTGCATGTGGCGGTATAGGTATAACGCAACAAAGAGTAAAGTAATGATCTTTGGCAAGGCAGAACCTTACAACTGGAGGCTCGGCACCAAAACAATTGAGAAGACAGATGAATATACTCATCTAGGTATTATCATGACATCAAGGAATCCAGCAAGAAGAAGAATAGAAGAAGGCATGAAGAAAGCAAGAAGGGCGTTCTTTGCCAAATGCAAGAATGGACTTGACCTAAAGAGATAGCCCCATAACCCACTACACTACGTGGAAGATATATGCCGAACCAATTCTGATATATAGTTTAGCGGTCACGTCCCTATCAGCAGCTGCAATTGCTTACTTGGAAGGAATGTTGGTGCGTCTTTACCGACTCATCCAAGGACTACCTGCTAAAACACAGAAGATGGTAACTTGTATAATGCTAGGTGCACCAACATGTTCTATTCTCTTGATAAAGATAGCCCTACAGTTTATAGGCTTCCTGCTGAAAGCTGCCAAGGAGCATACGCTAACCAGATACGTAATCATTCATGGAGCCGTCAACACTGACCGGACCAGTAGTCTTGTGCATAATTGGGAGGAATTAATCAAAGCACTTGACTTGCCAAGTCTATCTGTTTTAGTTGAACAGGGAACAGGAGAACTACAAAGATCTTGGAACAAGATAGTTCGCATGGCCGTGAATCACTGCATGAGCAAGGAAACCAAGAGTACTATAGAGCATATGTCAAGCCTAAGATGGCTGGCAATGTTGCCGCAAAATAACAAGTATGAAGCACCAAGTGCATTCTGGCCATCTAGCAAATACAGCACAATTGTCAGACAAGCCACACTAACAAAAATAATTTTACTAACAGGACATTCATGGGTGTCCACAGGAATGGTCAGGAGACACCTAAATCAAAATAGCACCTGTCCACTTTGTCTCGATGGTATTGAAACATTAGAGCATATGCTCTTTGAATGTATGCAACTCAAAGATGATAGAGAAGAGGCCCAGAGGAGGTACCACACCAAGTTAGAGAGAAAACTCCCAGTGGTAGAATGCATCATCGCCGCAGATAGGGAGCAGAGCCTTATCATCCAGCATATCTACAAGGCCCGTATACAGAGGGAAATCATCGAGAAAAAAACAGCATATGTCACATAAAATAGGCTTGAAGAGCCTATGCATTCAACTGAAACAAGACGATCATAAATGATCATGCATCTGCAAGATGGAGTCGACCATTCAAGTTCCCTGGGGGACACCACTGGTTACTTGTACCCAGTTAGAGCTCTGTCCATCCACAGTCACCCTGTCTCCTGTCTGTAAGAAAAGCTGCAGTCCAATGCAGTATCTGTCCCTGGATCCCGAGAGTCTTGAGCTTGGAGATCAGAAGTCTGTGTGGCACCTTGTCAAATGCTTTCTGGAAATCCAGGTACACAGCATCAATTGAATCGTGTTGGTCCAGAGCATCTGTCCAATAGTCAATGACCCTTATCAGCTGAGTTGTACACGATTTGCCTGGCTGGAACCCATACTGATTCTTGAATATCAAATTGTTTGTCATCAGGTAATCTAGTATATGATCTCTAACCAGCGATTCCATGACTTTACAGGTGATTGAAGTTAGGCTGATTGGTCGATAATTACCAGGATCTTTACGCTGCCCTTTCTTGAACAGTGGTACCACTTCTGCTTCTTTCCATCCGATAGAGTACTGATAGGGGTCCACTCAAACACGCGGCTAACTCTTCAGGATCCGTGGGTGTATTTCGTCTGGGCCAGGACATTTATGACAGTTGAGATCCTCAAGCTTCTTTCTAACAGCTTCTTTGGTGATCTGCAAGCTACTAATCCTGCAAGGTGACTGAAGTCCCCCTTGATTTGGTGGCAGTTTCTGTTCGTGTGTAAACACTGAGCCAAAGAACTTGTTTAACATGTTTGCTTTATCTAAGCTTGTTTTGGCCCACTCACCATGATCACCCTGCAAATCTTGAACACGATCCTTAACTTTCACCTGAGAAGAAATATACTGCCAAAAGGCCTTCGGATTTTCTTTCATACTTGCAGCTAGCTTTGCTTCAAACTGCTGTCTCAGATTTCGGGTCATGTTCCTCAGTTTGTTTTTAGTTTTCTTAAACTTTTCTAAATCGTCTGAGCTTCTGGTTAGCTTGTATGCTCCATACTGCTTGTCCTTTTCTTTCTTGAGCTTCCTCACTGCCCCTTTGCTATATGGATGTTTCTGCTTCTGCTTACATACAGTAAACGGCACATGAGTGCAATTAAGTAACTGAAGAAAGGCCCTCAGATTCCGAGGCACGATCAACATCCTCGGTTTCAGTGATTTGGCAGATATCAGATGTCTCAAACTCTTGCTGCATTGCGCTATAATTGCCGCGGTTGAAGTCCCTTCTCTTGGTCTTTGTGCGCCTGTCAGCATAGCACACGACCTTAAAGCTAATACACTGGTGATGACTTTCCCCCAAGGGGCCTTCTGTTCTAAACAGTCTAACATATGCTGATCAGATGAGAAAACTAAGTCCAATAGGCTTGGCTGACATCCTGGTTTGAAATGAGTAGGAGATACGATATGTTGACACAAGAAGAGATCATTTATACAGTTGAGAAACCTGTGTGAGTAATACAACAGGAATACAATACAATACAACATCAACTATAACACAAATCAACATACAACCATTAGAGGACAATAAACAGTTCTGGATACCCTGGAGGAAAACCAATACGGTATAGCCGGTATAGCACATAGCTGTGAAGAAATTGTCTTTCACAGTGTGAAAGACAATTTCTGAAGGATGGTGTTCACAATTTTGGGACTCACAGCCACGTGAGTTTGGCAACACCACAGTCCACACCGTCGTCGGAATCCTCACGACACAGAAGCGAAACACTGACTGCGGGGCGGCAGTACGCCGCTGTGAGTTCACATTATCGGCAGGAAGTGAGCGATCGGGCAGCGGAAGCCCCCGCTTCGATCACTTCCGGCCGTACGCCGGAAGTCTCACATACCAAGAAAGGTTGAAGCAGCTGAGAATGTCAAGCATGTGCTACAGACGTGAGAGAGGAGACATGGTTGTGGTGCACCAGCTCCTGACCAACAAGATAAGGATGGATCCCACAAGTTTCTTCACCAAGGCTCCAGAGGATGGCATCACAAGGGGACAACTGGAAGCTGTTGAAACCAGTGGCCAACAAGGTGATTCGCTAATGTACTGAGCAGGAAATCACAGGCTTCAATCCTTTAGCCTACTTTCCTGAAATCCCTGGTATATAAGGTAAGGTACGACGACAAAGACAGTCGAGCAACGATCCTACAGATCTCACACAACATGTGCTGGAACGTTATCATAATTACAAAACTGATTTGCAATGAAACTGTGATCGTCTGTGATCGCGATTTTCACACGAGGCCCGCAATTGCACGGATTTGCGGTTAGTTGGAGATGATCATTCCCATATTCTATTTCAATGTCACTTGGCATAAAAGTGATAAAACAACACTTTTTTCAATACGTGCAGTGAATTTCAACTTTAGCCTTTGATCACGCGATAATGGATAGGACTGTGTTTTCTGCGCCGGTGTCCAGTCTGACCTGCGATGGCGCCATCGATGTCGACGTGCACGTGGACCTGGCAGTTGGTTCTCATACCGCTGATGACGCCCGCCCGACCGGTCACACCGGGCGCCAGGTGCACATGATCCCGGCTCATACGACTGTGGGGACACAGGAGGCCCGTCCGACCCGTCACACCGGGCGCCAGGTGCACATGATCCCAGCTCATACGACTGTGGGGACACAGGAGGCCCGTCCGACCCGTCACACCGGGCGCCAGGTCCACATGATCCCGGCTCATACGACTGTGGGGGACACAGGAGGACCGTCCGACCCGTCAGTCCGACCCGTCACACCGGGCGCCAGGTGAACATGATCCCGGCTCATACGACTGTGGGGACACAGGAGGCCCGCCCGACCCGTCAGAGGACACAGGAGGCCCGTCCGACCCGTCAGAGGACACAGGAGGCCCGTCCGACCCGTCAGAGGACACAGGAGAGTCATCCGACCCGTCAGAGGACACAGGAGGGTCATCCGACCCGTCAGAGGACACAGGAGGCCCGTCCGACCCGTCAGAGGACACAGGAGGCCCGTCCGACCCGTCAGAGGACACAGGAGGGTCGTCCGACCCGTCAGAGGACACAGGAGGCCCACCCGACCCGTCAGAGGACACAGGAGGCCCGTCCGACCCGTCAGAGGACACAGGAGGCCCGTCCGACCCGTCAGAGGACACAGGAGGCCCGTCCGACCCGTCAGAGAACACAGGAGGCCCACCCGACCCGTCAGAGGACACAGGAGAGGACACCCGACCCGTCAGAGGACACAGGAGGCCCACCCGACCCGTCAGAGGAAACAGGAGGCCCGCCCGACCCGTCAGAGGACATATGAGGCCCACCCGACCCGTCAGAGGACACAGGAGGGTCGCCCGACCCGTCAGAGGACATATGAGGCCCACCCGACCCGTCAGAGGGCACAGGAGGCCCGCCCGACCCGTCAGAGGACATATGAGGCCCACCCGACCCGTCAGAGGAAACAGGAGGCCCGCCCGACCCGTCAGAGGACATATGAGGCCCACCCGACCCGTCAGAGGACACAGGAGGGTCGCCCGACCCGTCAGAGGACATATGAGGCCCACCCGACCCGTCAGAGGACACAGGAGGCCCACCCGACCCGTCAGAGGAAACAGGAGGCCCGCCCGACCCGTCAGAGGACATATGAGGCCCACCCGACCCGTCAGAGGACACAGGAGGGTCGCCCGACCCGTCAGAGGACATATGAGGCCCACCCGACCCGTCAGAGGAAACAGGAGGCCCGCCCGACCCGTCAGAGGACATATGAGGCCCACCCGACCCGTCAGAGGACACAGGAGGCCCACCCGACCCGTCAGAGGGCACAGGAGGCCCGCCCGACCCGTCAGAGGACACAGGAGGCCCACCCGACCCGTCAGAGGACACAGGAGGCCCACCCGACCCGTCAGAGGACACAGGAGGCCCACCCGACCCGTCAGAGGACACAGGAGGCCCACCCGACCCGTCAGAGGGCACAGGAGGCCCGCCCGACCCGTCAGAGGACATATGAGGCCCGCCCGACCCGTCAGAGCACATATGAGGCCCACCCGACCCGTCAGAGGACACAGGAAGGTCGTCCGACCCGTCAGAGGACACAGGAGGGTCGCTGAGGGGCGCCTCGAAACTCGGACGCACCGCGACAATGTTCTCATTTGGAATGCAATATAAAATCCAGTTACCAAATGAGATTTTAAGCGACACACCAACGCAAAAGAACCATTTTAAAACAAGAAATATAGCACAGATATGATTGGTTAGTAAATATTCTAGCAAATGAAATACCAGAACATTATCATCAAAGAGTTCAATAGCCAATGACACCGATCAAAACTGGTCAGCCGGAGGCATACACATGAGCCCCCTATGTAGGTCACTACGGAAAATGGAGCATATTATCACCTGAGACCTTGCTGCTTGATGCTATCCAGGCACTTGAAGTAAGTGCCATGCACAACGGTCGGAAACTCACCACCAGACAAGATCGGCTCTAGCTCCAGATCTGTAACCTGGAAAGATAGAAGTTGATTGTCAAGTGTCAGCAACAACTGACGATTTCGCTACAGTCTCTGACAAACAATGCATAAAAAGGCTCGACGTGTACTCGTGAGCTCGAGTAAGAACACTCGTGTACGTATAGCATCGTTAATAGTTTGTTTGCTGGGGCTTAACCCGGCATTGACTGAGGGGGGGGGGGGCGTTTTTCGCCCCCCCCCCCCCTGGTTATATTACGAACCAATAACCGCAGCGAGACGCGCAAGGCGGCAATCGAAAGCCCTCAACGAGACGCATCTAAAGCATACACAAATTTTCCAAATAAGGTCACATGTCAGGTCACGGTCAGGTCAAAGATAAAATTGAGATGAGTTTTTGGCCCATACTTTCCATCCAAAGCCTTAGATTGCGACTATTATCGCACACAGTGCTCTCCAAGGTATTGTAGCACTGTCGGGTGCTATCGTCCGTTTGGTTGTTACATCTTGACTCAGAAGGTTTGTGTATATATTGCGGGAGCGACAGTGAGGCACGCCCGAGCGTCGTGAGCGTCCGCGGAAGAAGGGCTGAGAGACACCTCTGTCTCCGCGCAGTGAGGTCGACCCCCTTGTGTCCTGATTGGTCTAAATAAGGCTACTCCCGATTGGTCGAGAGGCGAACCAATCAGTCGAACCCAACACTGCACATCGGTCCGGCGGACCGGACCACAGTCACAGGTTCACAGAGTGGACGCTCGACGGCGGCTCTCCGTTAAGGCGGCCGCACACCAAGCCATTCGGCGCGCGGAGGTCGCGATATTGCTGCGACTTTCAGCGTTTTCCGCGTTCATCTGTAGCGACTTTCCGCCTTCGCGTCTACGTGCTGGCAAAGTTTGGCTGATTTTTGTGTCAAACTCGTGTGTAGCAACGTCACTAAATTCGCCATATTTCGAGAGAAAAAAACGCCAAAATGTCTCTATTTTGGCACAGAAGCCGTATAATTGATGTAGGAGAAGGTACCTGAAGTTTCACGTCGATAGCGCTATTAGTTTCTGAGCTATTTTGAAAGTCCGCCAGGGGGGGGGGGCGAAGAACACCCCCACCGGCCACCCCCCCCCCCCCCCCCCCCCAAGCCAATGGCGGGTTAAGGGCACGACCACTGCATGGTCAATTTGCGCCAACGATAACATACCTATATGAACAGTATGGTTAAGATACACAATCATAACAAAACTGATGCTCTACAGGTCGGACGCCCCTGCAGCCGCACTCCATCTCGTGTCACGTTCCCGGCTCACCTGCAGCGAGTGTCCCTGGTTGGCGCAGCGGACGCCACTGCAGCCGCACTCCGTCTCGTGTCGTTCCCGGCTCACCTGCAGCGAGTGTCCCTGGTTGGCGCGGCGGACGCCACTGCAGCCGCACTCCGTCTCGTGTCGTTCCCGGCTCACCTGCAGCGAGTGTCCCTGGTTGGCGCGGATCAGCAGCCCGGCGTCGGCGTCCTGCTTCAGACCGAAGCGCTGCTTGTCGTTCTGCGCCACCACCCGGCGCACATCCTCCTCAGTGTACCGGCGCAGTGGCCGCGTGGCCAGCACAGACTGCACTGGCAGGAAGCCGCCCGGCAGCAGCTGCAGGCCCTCCTCCTTCGCCCCGTGACGCAGCAGCCACGAAAGCGCCTTACTCAGCTGCTTATCATGGCCAGCCTGAACACGTGGAGCAGACGTCAGATTTGGCAGCTATGGCAGCAATCAAACGCACCAGCAGCATAGTGAAACACTATGTCTATAGTCAGCAATGGCAGCAGTTAGCCAGCTACTCCTTGGCTAAAAAATTGTTGTCATAATTTACAGCAAGTTTGTTGATGTTGAAAAAAGTTGTTTATCAATGCGTATGCTGATGTTAAGTGACAAACAGCTCAGTAAACCTTTCTGGGTGTAGAAGAAATGTGATGCAAGAAGATATTACTTTTACTAGGCCACACTCCAACAGAGGAAACCTAGGCGACAGTTAACCCGCGCTGCGCTGGCCGGGGTAAATCCCCCCCCCCCCCTCTCCCGGATTTTCTCAATAACTTGAAAACTATGACAGATATCGAAGTGAAACTTACGGTACCTAATGGTGCATCAATTATACGTCTTCTTCCAACATTTTATTTAATTTCGTTAACAATTTTGGGAGATAATGACGTTTTAGTGACGTCATGTCATGTCATTTTGAGTGAAAAGGCGTTAAATGTTTGACAAATCGTAGAAAATAACGTGTTGATGCAAATCGCAAATAAAAGCGTCAAAAGAAAGGAAATGACATTGTCTTTAAAATGGCTATCTCGGATTTGCAACATTTTGGGGTTTTGACCAAAAAAAATGAAAAAAGTGATTTTTTGGAAAGAATTTCCACAAGTTTTTTTAAAGATTTTATAAACCGGAAGATTTATTACAGAACCGAGTATGAATGATGCTCAAACCAAATTTCAAAGCAATATCTTCATTTTTGACTGACTCTGACTTATGGCTCTAAGTATAAGTAACTCATGTCATTTTTTTAACTGCGTTTTTTTTGCCTTTTAATGACAAGAAAGTCAGACAAATAAATGCCACCACTGTATTTCTAAGACAAAACTGGTCTAGAAACATGCAATGTTTATTTATATTAATCAATCACAAATTTTTCCTTATTGTGACCCGACACTGACCTGAGGGTCATTATATGGGGTCAGGCTGTGAAAATGGCTGCTTCTATCGAATTATACGTGCAAAATAACTCATAATTTGTCGCATGGCTTTCGTAGACCTGTGACCTTTTGTGACCTGACCTTGACCTTTGCTTACAATTTCACTTTTACTTAAGCGGGAGATGCATTATACATTTGGGAGCACTTTGTGAGATAATAGTTGCAATATGAGGCTTTGGATGAAAAGTATAGCCCAAAAACCCAAATACTTAACTTTTGACACTTTACCTGACCGTGACCTGACATGCGACCTTTTTTAAGACTGTCGGGTATTCGTTAGATTCTTCTCACTGAGAACTTTCGATTGCCGCCTTGCGCGTCTCGCTGCGGTTATTGGTTCGGAAGATACGAAGGGGGGTCAAATTTACCCCCCCCCCCCCCAAGCACCGGGCGTTCGGATGTAGACCCCAGCGCCGCGCGGGTTAAATAAGTGAAATAATAAAGTATCTAAATGTTGTTAATCAGGTTGCAATAGACACCAAACTGCTGTTAATGCATGAAAGGGGACTGTTCAGAGCAGTGACAGATATGCTGGAGGTACTGTTCAGAGCTCTGACATATGCTGGAGGTAGACTGTTCAGAGCTCTGACATATGCTGGAGGTACTGTTCAGAGCAGTGACAGATATGCTGGAGGTACTGTTCAGAGCAGTGACAGATATGCTGGAGGTACTGTTCAGAGCTCTGACATATGCTGGAGGTACTGTTCAGAGCAGTGACAGATATGCTGGAGGGACTGTTCAGAGCAGTGACAGATATGCTGGAGGTACTGTTCAGAGCAGTGACAGATATGCTGGAGGGACTGTTCAGAGCAGTGACAGATATGCTGGAGGTACTGTTCAGAGCAGTGACAGATATGCTGGAGGGACTGTTCAGAGCAGTGACAGATATGCTGGAGGTACTGTTCAGAGCTCTGACATATGCTGGAGGTAGACTGTTCAGAGCTGCCAGATATGCTGGAGGTAGGCTGTTTAGAGCTGACAGATATCCTAGAGGTAGAAACTCAGCTCTGGGGTTACTGCCTCGCTTTAACATTATGTTAGGCATTCAGGTCATCACAATTCATTAGCATCCCCATCATTATTAGCATGTTCATTGTGTGGTACGATCCAGATCGGAAAATATTTTTGACAGCAAAAACAGTGCAACCTATTGATTTCTCCAGTGCCCATGTTTTCACCCAGCATGCTAAAAAGCTCACCTGCATTGGGTTGCAGGCAAGATGCTCTTCCCAAATACGATATAAGCCAGATGAGTAGAAAAGACTGATGATGATGATTGGGAGAAAGTCTGCAAAGAACAGACGACTACCAGTACAATTGTGGAGTCCTTCAATTATACCATTGCATGCAGCAACAAGCACACTAATCTCACAATCTCTGACATTTCTCCATTTCCATTTCTCACTCACATCATATTTAGTAAGATTGTTGAGGCTTCTAGTAATACCGTGAGAGCTTTTGAGAAGGTGGTAGGTGTCACATATAAGGGTGGCATTCTTTGTCAGGAACCACTTTGTGTATGCATCTAGCCTGTGACTGATGGAGAACTGCACCAAAAATGACCAGACCAGTGTGTCACACAAAAACAAACTAGCAGGGTCATACCAAGGCTTTACAGCATGTCAAGCTATCAACCTGATTCAGCCTGTCAACATGAATTGTCTCATTGGATGGCCACTAGGGTGCTCAGAAAAAACTCAACTTCCGTTTTATTGACACACACTCATTTTTGTGTTGTATTATATATAATAATATAAATGATGAAATATTAAATCACTGGAACAAAAATTAAAGGTCGCGCACAGGCTCACAAGTTTGGCCTGGGAACCTAGTTTTGACACAAATGTAAACTGACCCACTTCTGCCACACATATCTGCCAATGACGCGGCCAAAATAGATACGTACCATGTCTAAAACTAGTGGTAGTCCTGCTAGCGGTAGCCCGGCGTGTGTGTTATGACGTTGAGCATGCGTGTGATGCTGCAGCCCCGCAGGTTGACCAGCTACTTGGCGCCGTGCTGGCTTCCGACGTAGAGGACCTGCAGAGCCTTCACACTATGTGCCTGCTCCATCGCGTCGGTTCGCTCGCGCAGCTTGGAGACCCGAGTACGGGCCGTCGAAGCCCATGGGGTGCAGCTTATTTCTAATCACTTCTACTTCGTCAGGAACTGTATCGTTGGCTTTGAAATTATCCGTCTGTGTTCCGAGACTACTTGGAGGAGGAACTGCTTTGCTCCTCTTGTCGAGTGAGGGTGGCTTTGAAGTCTTCGATGAGTTTGACCACCCTCTGCGATGTCGTTGACCACAGAGATCGACTGCAATAATGCATCGCCATGTATGTAGTCTGGGTGACTTCCCCATTCTGTTGGGTCTACTCGAAGGAAGTCGCTCGGGATCCGTGCCGTCTTGAAGGACATGGTCCCTGTGGTGCAGAAGTCAGCCAGCTGTGTCTCTTGGATCGTTGCCATGTCCAGTCCCACCCTTCTTTTCGGAAGTTCCTCTTCGCCTTCCTTCGACTCCACGGCCACCACCATCTGTCGCTTCTCCTCCACCGGTACCTGAGGACTGAAGAGAGCAAGTGCAACCAGTTGATAGCTCACGTACCAGAGGTGCGGCATCATGGCATCCGACACGGCATCTGCGACTGCTTTCTTGACGGCTTGGCACATGCCGATGTCCTTCAGCAGTTGGAGGTCATTCACTGGGGCATTCACTACCTCAGGAGCTCTGAACCAGTACTTCACGTACACCGTCGAGGCGAACAAGGCAATGTCTCCCAGTGCCCGCTCCTCGTGAGGTGTCAGGCGGAACTCACCCCGGAAGAGCCATATCTTCAGCGATTACAACACCTTGGCCATCCAGCGAGACATACGCATCGCGCCTGGAGCCTTGAAGTTCGTGCCGTTGGGAGGCTCACAGCCGAGGAAGATCAGTGCTAGTTCCAGGAACTCCTTGTAGTCATCTCTCGCGTGTGATTCCTCCAAAACGGACTGGATGAATTCCAGCGCCTCCGTGACAAGTTCCAGGAATTGATCAAGGACATCTTGCACGAAGGTGTCAGCGCTTCCGGCTTGGAATGCATCGCGATCAACGAAAGTCCATTTCTCCCTGAATCGCCTGAACAGCCCAGCAACAGGGTCACTGGAGGCACCAAACGTCTTCTTGAAAACGTCCTCGATGAGAACCTCAGCCACGTGATGGCGACAGGCGAAGTGTAAGAGGTCCTTGTCCAGAGCAGCCTCCATCCTGATGCACGCTCCACTCCGCCGTCCAGTGTTGCTTTGCGGTGGTGTCATAGTTCATTCCCACGATCCTTCCGTCAAGGTTCCAGTCCTTCAGTGTCTTCACGACTGCATTTGCTTGTTCCTCACCTGTACTGGCTGCGATCTTCGGAACTTCGAGTAGCTCAGAGGTTTCCCCCGGGCGGGGGATATCTTTCCCCGACACAAGGATTGCCAGTCTGTCCACCTGCTCAGTTGCAGTCAATGCAGGCAGAAGCTTGGAGTCCGAATGAACGACGAGCTGCCCAAAGCCCGAAGTAGCTTTTGCTCCATGATTGAAGCAGTTTTTTCGCTTCGATTATTCCTCCTAGACGACCGGAAAGTGTTGGGAGGACAATGTTAACTTGGGCACATCGTGGCCGAGGCTAGCAGCGGTTGCTGCAACGATGTACGACGCGTTCCTATCGCTCGTGTTGGTGGGATCAAGGGCGGCTGCTAGGTCAAGGGTGACGATGTGCCTCCTGCGACTTCTGCAGGTCGTTGATGTCGTCAGCCGCCTTGCCTTTGGTGGCGAGACGCCTCCTTCATCAGTTGACGTTGCCGAAGACGAATCATCCATCTCGGCGAATGTTGCTCTCTGCTCCGTTCTGCGCTGTTCCTCTTGCCTCATTCAGGCTTCCCGTTGAGATCTCTCCATCACTCGTCCTTCTCGCCGAGCTAGGACGAGGTCCACTGAGCCTATCGCGCCTTTCGATCCGTTTCCTGATCTGTTAGGAAGAGACAATCTTCTTCTATCATCATCAAATACTCCGCCTTGAGGTGTTTGATGTTGAACAGCTTGTCAAGTTCTTCTCTGAATGCTCCTTTTTGTACTTTGGTTTCTGAACTTCATCCCTTGCTTTTCTTCAGGTTTTCCCACCTCTTCAGAAACCTTTTGAGGGAGTTGATGACGCTTCGTTCTTCAGCTGTGGGGATGCTGGCCTTCCTCCAGATCTCAATTGTTCCCTGCACTGCAATTCTGGAACTTTCGCACATCGTCTTCTTCTCCATTTTGTGCAAGTGGAAGTACCTTGCCAGCACTTGTCAAAGTGTAGGAAGGCGGGCCCCAGTGATGTCCGTGCTCAACGCTCCAACAAGTAAATTTCCGCCTTGGACCGGGTATTTTTTTTGACACAGCCTGCTCTTCAACCGAATCTTCCTTGCCATCCACATCCATCAGAGCACCATGGTCAGGACCACTTCCTCCTTCAGCCATGATTTAACACAAATTGGATTAGATATGATCCCAGGGCTACTAAAATTTGAATTAGATGGGGAATCTGCTATGTACACCTGGGTGCAGAAGTTCTGCATGACCAGTGTACAGCCTGTGGATTATGGGACAACAGATAACAAGTACAATCTGTCTGAGTTTCAATAGCAAGTCAGCACATGTTAGCAAAGATACAAAGACTTCATATTGCACACAGCTTTTGCTGGGTGCTGGGTTTTGCATGCTGCTTTTGAGGCATCAAAAATGAACAGGAACCTCAATGTATAATATAAGTGCATTGTTGCCTCAACTAATTACAATTGTGTCAGCTGCAGGTTTGGTCAGATGTAGTTAACAGGAACCTCAATGTATAAGCAATTATAGAACTCTTGTATAAACCCCTAAACACCCTCCAAACACCACAAAACTTCCCCACACGCTTCTCTGTGATACATAGAACACAAAACTGAGTCTGCATTGTGATTTCTTATGTTGAAAATTTACCCTATATGGCTCTGAGCACCCTAATGGTCACAATCCGGGTTCATGCAACTGGCCCTGCATAATTAATTGCTTGAGGATCCCGGAAACCCAACCAATGCCAACTGTATCATCCCAATCATGTAGCTTACTCATCCTCCCAATCATGCAGCCTTTTCTCTTGGGTAAAGCATAACATAAAAAGGTAGCACATGACAACAATACAAATGAATAGCAAAATTATGACTGATACAACAAACCTCTGTTGTACTCAGAACGAGACAGACCAAACAGCACAAGTCAATGTGCACTGGGATCAGCACACTGGAGAGTCAAGATGCATAACAACTCATGACAGTTGCTGTTGTTGTTGGGTCAGGGCACATAGCCTCAGCAGGCCCAATGATCCAGCTTCATTTGTTTTGGCATAACTAATGGAAACAATTCAGTGTAACCACTGAAGGGCCAAGGAAGTATAATTTAATATTAATAGATGAGTACATTATGCCTAACTCAATAACTATACAAATGTAAAATGATAACCTAACCTTATTAAGCCTGTAGCTAATTAGGATAAACTGCTATAACCCCAGACATGTCCTAACCTCAGATTTTATCAGAATGTAAACAATACCAATGCACTAAAACACTGTGTCAGTATCGTTTATATTTTGATAGCATGAGAAGTCTGAGGTCAAGACATGTCCAAAGATTGGACTTTTACCCTATAATTTTAAGTTTACCAATTTGCACATCAAATTGAAATGGATGGTAGACATAAAATTAGCACAGCAAAAACATAAGAAAAATATCATGAAATGCAAAAAATATCCCTGTAGCCTATGCATACTTCGAATAAAACAATAACAATACTGATCCCTGTACTGTCACTGTTTTTGAGCAAGTTGAAATCAAGCAAGTGAAGTATGCTCAGTCAGAAACAATAGGTATAGCTCAAGCTATGCGTCGAGACCACGGCTTAAAATTATTTTGGACATAAGGTAGCACTTTGAAATTGAAATAACGTGAAAGCGACAATTAAACTACCGATAAAACATGAACAATTTCTACATAAGCACCCACACCAAGCATCTACCTCTACCCACCACACGTGAAGCGAAACACAGACCGCAAAATCGCACATACCGTGTTCTGAGTTCTGACCGCACATTCCCGCGGGGATTCCTGGGGAATCCCGGGGAAAGCTCGCCTGGGATTGGCTGCTGATCGTGGGACGGCACGGTCAACCAATCCCAGGCGAGCTTTCCCTGGAATCCCAGCGAGATTGTGCGGCCAGAACACACGGATAGACAATGTCATGCCTAAAGTCTTGTGCCTGGCAGCCGTCTCCGTCCATTCAGTCCGACGACGTCACTGCTCTCGGCCAATAGAAAGGAGGTTCGAGGGGCATACCGCGCAGCCTTCACTTTATACAACATGCGCTTATCCGACGAGAGGATGTAAAGCTCAGGCCACACTATGCGTGATTTCCTGAAAATAACGCGCGTGTTATCCGTGTTGTCGGGATTTGCGTGACAGAGCAAGTTCAGCTGATAGTAAATGCATTGGGTGAGGAGCTACACCAGGCAAGTAGCCAAGGGGAGGGCGGCGCCCCCCCCCCCCCCCCTGGAGGCCAGGAGGGCCCTTTTTGGCGCGCGAGAAAGGGCCGACGAGACCGCGCGAAGCGCGGTATCATAGGCTCTTTACTACACGAAGCGTGGTCTTTAGAGAGTTTAGAGGACTTCAGATGCCCTTTAGGGCCACCAGGGCCTGAAAGACCAGAGACCAGAGGGCCCCTTGGACGTTCAAAAGAGCTTTGTGCATGTCAGAGGGGCCCCTGACCAGACCGAAAGGGCCCCTGAGCGGGTCAGAGGGCCCCCTGAACACGTCGAATCGGCCCCTAGCCAGCACAGAGGGCCGCGGGCAGGTTGAGAGGCCCCTGAGCATGTCGACAGGGCGACAAAGCGGCCAGCGCAGTCCTTTGCCAGGTCATAAGGGCCCCTGAGCAGGTTGGAGGGCCCCTGGACAGACCAGAGGGCCCCTGGGAAGTTAAGAGGGCCCCTGTACAGGTCAGAGGGGCCCTAACCAGACCGAAAGGGCACCTAGGTGGGTCAGAAGGGCTCCTGAACATGCCGAATGAGCCCCTAGCCAGCACGGAGGGGCCCCAGGGCAGGTAGGAGGGCCCTCGGAGCATGTCGCAAGGCGACAAAGCAGCCAGTGCAGTCCCTTGCTAGGTCGGAAGGGCCCCTTAGAAGGTTAAAGGGCCCCTGGAGAGACCAGAGGACCCCTGGAAAGTTAAAAGGGCCCCTGCGCAGATCGAAGGGGCCCCTGACCAGACCGAAAGGACCCCTGGGCGGGTGAGAAGGGCCCCTGAACATGCCGAAGTGGCCCCTGGCCAGCACGGAGGGGCTCCAGGGCAGGTCGGAGGGCCCCTTGAGCATGTCCGAAAGCAAAATTCAACCATAACATCATGTCATACATCACGTCCATTATCGAAATAAACAAACAAACAAATGTCGGCAGGGTGACAAAGCAGCCAGCGCAGGCCGACCAGAAGAGTCGCTGGGCCGATCGGAGGGGCTCCTGGGCAAGTCAGAGGGGCCCCTGGCTAGACCGAAAGGGTCCCTGGGCCGGTCGGAAGGCCTCTTGAACATGCCGGATGAGTTCCTAGCCAGACTGGAGGGGCCCCTGGGCAGGTCGGAGGGGCTCCTGAGCAGGGGCGGCGGATTGCGGGGGCAGGGTACCCAAAATTCCCCCCAGTCGAAAATCCTGGGGGGTGGGGGGCAAAGGGTAGTTTTGCCCCCCCCCCCCCAGATTTTAGCCTGCTCAATCTGGGGGCAGCATGACCCTTCCCCTCCCCAGGATTTGCATTTGAGGGGGAATTTGGGTACCCTGCGCCCCGCAATCCGCCGCCCCTGCCCCTGAGCATATCAGCAGGGCGACACAGCAGCCAGTGCAGTCGCTGGCCAGGTCGGAAGGACCTCTGAACAGGCCGAATGGGCCCCTTGACACACAAGAGGGGCTTCTTGGAAGGTCAGAGGAGTCTCTGGTGAGACCGGAAGGGTCAAAGCACGTAGAGATCCCAGATGAAGATTAAATACAAAGAGGACTTACTCCACCATAAATTTTTTTATTAAAAGCGGAGCTTTCGGGTATATTGTAACACCTTTCGTCAGGGTGCTACAATATACCCGAAAGATCCGATTGTATTTTTTCCTGTAGAGTAAGCCCTCTTTGTATTATATATACATATATATATATATATATATATATATATATATATATATATATATATATATATATATATATATATATATATATATATATATATATATATATATATATATATATATATATATATATATATATATATATATATATATATATATATATATATATATATATATATATATATATATATATATATATATATATATATATATATATATATATATATATATATATATATATATATATATATATATATATATATATATATATATATATATATATATATATATATATATATATATATATATATATATATATATATATATATATATATATATATATATATATATATATATATATATATATATATCACCCACCCCACATCATGTCTTTTCGCTTCGCGGATCCCAGATGAGTCCCTGAATAGGTCGGAAGGGCGTAGAAAAGGTCAGAGGGGCCCCTAGACGATCTCAAGGGACCTTGGCCCTTTCAAGAGTAAGAATACAGTTGTACAGGGAATAACACTCAAAATTTTCGCGCCGCTCCGCGGCACAATTTAACTACAGATTCAATTATATGAGAGTTAGGAAAAAAAATCGGTCAGTTTCTCGGCGCATTTATGTGTTATGTTGCTAAATGCTACTTTCCTATATTATTGGGCAAAATAGTTCACTTTAGCACATTTTCCCGCACTTTTAAACGCACAATATAACAATTTTAGAGGTCCGCACCATACGCAATGCGACGCATTGATGAGAACGCAACCCAGGGCATAAAACTCAACCTTTTCGCGCCGCTCCGCGGCGCAATTTATTTAAGAGTTCCAGGTCTTGAGCTTAACAAAAATATTCCAAGTTAGTAGCTGATTCCAAATTAGTGTCGCTGGTTCCAAAGTTGATGTGGCAGTTCGCTAACTCCAGTTCCTAAACGTTGGTATGGCCCATGCCATATCTGCCATACTTCATTTTCCAGCCTTGTAACGTGCCTTTTCATGCGTTTTTTTTTTGGGGGGGGGGGGGCCTTTCAACGCTTGGGAAGGGGCCCTTTCAACGCTCGGGAAGGGGCCCTTTCGAGGCGCCGCCCCTCCCTGGACGAAATCCTGGCTACGTGCCTGAGCTACACTGGCGCATCACGCAGATGCCGGATGAAACGTCAAGGAAATTCCGCAGACACGTCACGGACGGAACGATGAAAAGTTCAAAATTCTGAACCTGTGTTTTCCGAGTTTGCGTATCGCAGGGTTTTATCATTTTGCCTGCTTTCACGTATTGTAGTCTATACTAGACCTAAATTTGAATAATTTGTGCTGAGTATCGTGTCGGAAGATGAATGAAGAAGCGTTTGAGCAAATTGTGAGTGTTGAAACTTGTGTTGAAGCTGGTAGATATTTATGGAGTGGTTTATCCATTTAAAAAATGCAGTGGTTTATCCATTTTCCTTGCGTGATTTCCGTGATCGGCCAGATCTCGGACGTCAGAAAGTTCTGCAAACACGGAGAACACGCGCGTGATTTCCTGGACAATCACGCATAGTGTAGCCTGGGCTTAAGAAAGACGTGGCTTTCTGCACTAAGTATTGCCCACTTAAACACCAAATCAACTTACATTAAACCAAATTAAACTTCTCGAACACAAGAAACCAAAATTGCTGGGCCCATGACGTCACGTCACTTGATGGGAACTCTGTCGTGTTCGTGCCACTATTGCGTCACGCGCACAAAGCAGTCTTCCCAACCTGTCGCGATCGTGCCATTATTGGGCCACGTGCACAAGCATCGTCGTCAGTCGTCACAAGTACGCGGTTTCCCGCATATCACACTTATCATCTTCGCCTGTCGTCGTTAAAAACACGGGCACAATTCCGACTAGAATCATCTATATTGTTCTTAATGTATCACCATCTTGTAGAAAACAGCACACAATCTCGACGTCCAAATCTTAACACAGCTTCACATTTTCTGACCCCGCTGTCAGCCTGGCCAGGGTCAGAGAGGAGACTCCATCAGCTCCGCCTCCGCGACGGCCGCTGCCGGCTGGCAGCCTCCTTCCGCAGCATCCGCTTCTTGATGATCTGTTTCACGTTAGCGTCCACGTTCCACAGCGGCTCGCCGGTCCGGGCCGCCCTCTGCAGCGGGCAGAAAACAGCGCACGGTTATACGCCAAACAACGCAGAGACCGTGTATAACCGGCACCGGCGCCATAACCGGCAAATGGTAGCAAGTCAAGTATCCTCTTATTTTACACACAATACATCTCAGGCCAAACATCATCCAGCGGCGACACGCACCAGCAGTGTCTGTAGTTCCAACAATGTCAGCCGTGAGCTGACGCAGCACCGCGGCAAGGCACAGCACAGACAAAGTTCCAGCCTCCACATGGAGCCGATTCGCGCAGTCCGCTCGACACCACGTCGCGACGCCCGCGTTGGCACCGGAGGGAGCCGGGCGGCCGCCGCAGACTCACCTCGACTCGCTGCGCCATCTCGATGTCGAGCGGCCGGCTGACGAAGCTGGTGACGGTGCCGGGCCGCGCGCTGCCGGCCCGCCCCACCCGGCCCGCACGGTGGATGTAGTCGGATGTGTTCCACGGAAAGTCGAAGTTGATGACGTGCTCTACCTACACGGGAGGCGGTGGCAGCGTCAGTACCCGATATCGGACAGTGGGGAATGGCGGAAGTGTATTGGTGGTCCTGTAGCCTCTGGGTTTGCTGGGGCATGGAACATGCTCGTGTCCATGGAAGCTTACGTTAACAAATCTCATCGGAGATGACAATGAAAAAGTGTCAGCTGACAGCCATCCACCTAGCTGGATACAACACCCATGCATCTCTCAGCTTCACGTCGAGCCAACTTCTAAAGATTGTCTGGCTCGATATGGCGTATTTTTAGACAACAACTGTCAGTTAACATAACATTTGATGTCATATGCCAACAACAAATCAAGCCTTTGCTTCGACCTTCCCACACAACCCATTCTTACAACTACCCTCCCCCCACAGTTGTGTCAAGACAACTCAGTTATTCAACTTCATTGCGAAACGAAGGTGCTAGCGGCGGGCTGACAAGGTCGGTGCAGCGGCGGTGGCGGGACTCACGTGACAGTTGTCGAGTCCGCGGCTGACCAGGTCGGTGCTAGCGGCGGTGGCGGGACTCACGTGACAGTTGTCGAGTCCGCGGCTGACGAGGTCGGTGCAGCGGCGGTGGCGGGACTCACGTGACAGTTGTCGAGTCCGCGGCTGACCAGGTCGGTGCTAGCGGCGGTGGCGGGACTCACGTGACAGTTGTCGAGTCCGCGGCTGACGAGGTTGGTGCAGCGGCGGTGGCGGGACTCACGTGACAGTTGTCGAGTCCGCGGCTGACCAGGTCGGTGCAGCGGCGGTGGCGGGACTCACGTGACAGTTGTCGAGTCCGCGGCTGACCAGGTCGGTACTAGCGGCGGTGGCGGGACTCACGTGACAGTTGTCGAGTCCGCGGCTGACGAGGTCGGTGCTAGCGGCGGTGGCGGGACTCACGTGACAGTTGTCGAGTCCGCGGCTGACGAGGTCGGTGCAGCGGCGGTGGCGGGACTCACGTGACAGTTGTCGAGTCCGCGGCTGACGAGGTCGGTGCTAGCGGCGGTGGCGGGACTCACGTGACAGTTGTCGAGTCCGCGGCTGACCAGGTCGGTGCAGCGGCGGTGGCGGGACTCACGTGACAGTTGTCGAGTCCGCGGCTGACGAGGAAGGTGCTAGCGGCGGTGGCGGGACTCACGTGACAGTTGTCGAGTCCGCGGCTGACGAGGTCGGTGCTAGCGGCGGTGGCGGGACTCACGTGACAGTTGTCGAGTCCGCGGCTCACGAGGTCGGTACAGGAGAGTACGGCCGGCTCTCCGGCCAGAAAGGCGTGCCAGCGGCCCTGGCGCAGCTTGTAGTGCTGCCGCCCGCTGATGTTCAGACAGTCGACCCCGTGCTCGTTCAGGTGCAGACTCGCCCAGTCACATGTGGACGTGTTGTTACTGCCGGCAGACGGACACATAGACGGGTCAGGGACGCAGTGCCGATCGACGCTCAGCGGCTTAAAGGAAACAGTCCATCTGGAAAACGTCTCAGAAATGATTGAGAGAAGCTAGAAATGAATTATGATGTTCAGGGTTGCGGAGTCGACATAATTTTAGCAACTGCAACTCCGACTCCGGCCTGAAAAAATCGACTCCGACTCTGATTCTGACTCTGACTCTGACTCTGACTCTGACTCTGACTCTGACTCTGACTCTGACTCTGACTCTGACTCTGACTCCGACTCCGACTCCGACTCCGACTCCGATTCCGACTCCGACTCCTACTCCGGCCGATATCCGTTCTCCAGCCGCATGCAATATGGTTGGAGAATGGCAATATCTGCAAGCAATATCTGCAATGCCATCTATTTTCCCCCGTTTTTTTTTTTAAATTCGTAACAGTATGAAGAACAATGCAACGCCGCCCGAGCACGGGCGGCGGCGTGCGGGCCGCGCGTCCAGCCCAGTCGCGCTCGTCTGCAGGCGGCGGAAAAAAATTAAGATAAGAACGCGAGACCGACACCACTGTGTATGTCTGGTCGAGACGCGTCCGACATTGCACAGCACGACATACCTGGTTCACCACATGACCTTAAATTACCTTGACCTGAGGTCAAATTTTGAATTTGACTTAGGTAACCTGGTCACCATGGTATGATTCGAATTTCCTTGACGAAACGAGCACGATGATATTAAAATGGGCGCCGTGTGACCGTAAGAGTCGGTGCGTCCAAAGCCCCAATCATCATCAGACGACGTAAAAATTATTTCCCTATCTTCATCAGGCGCAAATCTACCGCTAGTTGAGTACATTTTCCACTCGATTCATTTTCCACTCATTTTCTTTCGAAAGGGATGTAAAGTTAATGTCCCTAGGCCAACGACTATTTTACCGACCAAAGTAATCGCCGATTGCCAAAAAAGTCGACTCCGACTCCGTGGGGAATATAGTGGGCCAAATCCGGTGAGTTTTTTTTTGGTGGGAGTACCCTTATGCCCCCTGATCAAAAATTGCCCCCTCCTGGAGTGAATCCTGGGTACGCCACTGGTTAAAGGTGAACCATTTCCTTTAAATACCGAGTTACGTGGTGTTCAGTAACTTAGTAATTCCACAACAACGACAGCACTTTATCCCGTCATGTGCTCGGCTACTAAATGCTATTCTGTTTCATGACAACGTTGGACCTAACAACGAGAAGAATAGCGGAAAGAAGAGCCAACCGTTGTGACAAACTGTACAGCAGGATGGATATCGTGACAGATGAGGACTAAGTCCAAAACAGACGCACTGAAGGGAATATTGAGCAGCCCCTGCAGGCAGACATGCACCATGACTGTTTGTATGTAGCTGACCGGCGACCGGACCGAGCCAGCCGCAGACGTCTCACCTGAACACAATGACGGGCTGCCGTCTCTCGGCCGCCTCGCGACAGAGCCGCAGCAGGGTGTCGGCCCGCTGCGCCGAGCCCAGCCGCAGGAACGTCTGCTGCACGTGCGGCAGCAGGTGGTGCAGCCGCGGGGACGTCACCCGGCCCAGCTGGCCCTGCCGGTCCACAGGTCAGACGCACCGTCACATCGCCGCAGCCGGCAGAGTTCAACAATTACTAGAGTACAGACATCAAACGGGTCACAATAGGTAGAAGTGGCAGGGGAAGTGATTTCGCTTTTCACGAGCACAGACGGCATGGTCAAATGACAACCAGCAACTTGTCATACAAACTCTCTGACAGTGCACTTCTACATAAGAGCATGACCAGACGCATCAACGTCCGCCAAATGGAATGGCACACCACCAGTCCGCAGAAGAGCGCCATGCGTGCCACCTGTCGCTCACCAGCACCAGTCCGTCCATCAGACTGTCGATGTTGCGCGGCATCGTGGCGCCGAGGAGCGTCAGAGAGGCCGCCGGCCGGCCGGCCCCCTCCGGAGCCAGGTCAGCAGACAGCGCCGGCAGCGGCAGCCGGCTGAGCAGCCGACGGACATCCTCCCGGAACGAGTCGTCCAGCAGGGTGTCGGCCTCGTCCAGCACCACCTGACCGACCCGTGACAGGTTCAGAATACCTGCCGACACAGAGCTGGTGGTGAGGAGCTTCTTTATACGCCGCCACCCATGACCCATGAGCAGGCGACCAGGTTCATTCATAATCTTCCGAGTTTACGAGCTCAGTGCATTCATAGAGTTCACGGAACCTTTTATGTAGTCTTCCTATATTTCTGACAACTTAAGTGCTGCTGGACAGAACGTATACAAGACACTTATCAATAGAGCAGCAAAGTGGTGGTGGTGGTTTGTGATTTTCGAGCCAGCGCCTGTCACCGGTGCGCCACACCTACCGACACTGTGCAGCTTGCTGAGCGCTCCGAACGAGGCGACCAGCACGTCCATGGGCAGCAGCGAGGGCCGCTCCATCTTCCGCTTGGTCCTGCCACCGAGAAGCAGCCGGGTCTGGATCGGCAGGTCCCCGGCCATAGCGACCACCACGTCCTGCCACACACCACATACACACTGCGTCACCGCCCACTGATCCTGATAGCACCCGGATCCCCCCCCCCCCTCCCCAACACAGGTACATACTCAGCAGGCCACACAATCACACACGCACCGTGCCGCTCCCGTTAAACGCGCTCGGCCTTCCCAGACACACCCACACCCGCAGACCCGCGCGCGGTCACGCGCACGCGCACGCGCGCACACACACACACACACACACACACACACACACACACACACACACACACACCTACACACCTACACACCTACACACCTACACACCTACACACCTACACACCTACACACCTACACACCTACACACCTACACACCTACACACCTACACACCTACACACCTACACACCTACACACCTACACACCTACACACCTACACACCTACACACCTACACACCTACACACCTACACACCTACACACCTACACACCTACACACCTACACACCTACACACCTACACACCTACACACCTACACACCTACACACCTACACACCTACACACCTACACACCTACACACCTACACACCTACACACCTACACACCTACACACCTACACACCTACACACCTACACACCTACACACCTACACACCTACACACCTACACACCTACACACCTACACACCTACACACCTACACACCTACACACCTACACACCTACACACCTACACACCTACACACCTACACACACACACACCTACACACACACACACCTACACACACACACACCTACACACACACACACCTACACACACACACACCTACACACACACACACCTACACACACACACACCTACACACACACACACACACACACACACACACACACACACACACACACACACACACACACACACACACACACACACACACACACACACACACACACACACACACACACACACACACACACACACACACACACACACACACACACACACACACACACACACACACACACACACACACACACACACACACACACACACACACACACACACACACACACACACACACACACACACACACACACACACACACACACACACACACACACACACACACACACACACACACACACACACACACACACACACACACACACACACACACACACACACACACACACACACACACACACACACACACACACACACACACACACACACACACACACACACACACACACACACACACACACACACACACACACACACACACACACACACACACACACACACACACACACACACACACACACACACACACACACACACACACACACACACACACACACACACACACACACACACACACACACACACACACACACACACACACACACACACACACACACACACACACACACACACACACACACACACACACACACACACACACACACACACACACACACACACACACACACACACACACACACACACACACACACACACACACACACACACACACACACACACACACACACACACACACACACACACACACACACACACACACACACACACACACACACACACACACACACACACACACACACACACACACACACACACACACACACACACACACACACACACACACACACACACACACACACACACACACACACACACACACACACACACACACACACACACACACACACACACACACACACACACACACACACACACACACACAC
This sequence comes from Chirona hameri, assembly GCA_036785665.1. NCBI lineage: Eukaryota > Metazoa > Arthropoda > Thecostraca > Balanomorpha > Balanidae > Chirona > Chirona hameri. Next base: position 17,542 of record JAXIVJ010001612.1, on the reverse strand, counting down.
ACACACACACACACACACACACACACACACACACACACACACACACACACACACACACACACACACACACACACACACACGTGCTGACTCTACTGCTGACAAAACTGCCGTTTTCAACCGGCCCGAGTCTGGCGCCACGGCTCCACGGCCACGGCCCCTGAGCCGACCTCCAGCTCTACTCAATGATTGTAGCTGATCAACCCACCCGAGTTACAAACACGCTTCGGCAAACTGAAAGACGAGCCGATAAGCGCCGTCGAATCTGGGAGCCGTCCGCCGGCTCCGTACCCTGATCTGCGTTGCCAGCTCGCGACCCGGTGTGACGATGAGGGCGCGGGGCCGGTTGGTGTCCGTCTCCCGCTGGCCGGGGGACTCGGCAGCGGCCGGCTGACTGAGGAGCCGGTCCAGCAGCGGCGCCACGGCCGCCACCGTCTTCCCACAGCCGGTCTCGGCCGCCACCAGCGTGTCGGCGCCGGACAGCAGGCGCGGGATGGCACGGCGCTGCCGACCGATACAGAGGTCAAGACACAGAGGTCAAGACACAGAGGTCAAGACACAGAGGTCAAGACACAGAGGTCAAGACACAGAGGTCAAGACACAGAGGTCAAGACACAGAGGTCAAGACACAGAGGTCAAGACACAGAGGTCAAGACACAGAGGTCAAGACACAGAGGTCAAGACACAGAGGTCAAGACACAGAGGTCAAGACAGAGGTCAAGACACAGAGGTCAAGACACAGAGGTCAAGACACAGAGGTCAAGACACAGAGGTCAAGACACAGAGGTCAAGACACAGAGGTCAAGACACAGAGGTCAAGACACAGAGGTCAAGACACAGAGGTCAAGACACAGAGGTCAAGACACAGAGGTCAAGACACAGAGGTCAAGACACAGAGGTCAAGACACAGAGGTCAAGACACAGAGGTCAAGACACAGAGGTCAAGACACAGAGGTCAAGACACAGAGGTCAAGACACAGAGGTCAAGACACAGAGGTCAAGACACAGAGGTCAAGACACAGAGGTCAAGACACAGAGGTCAAGACACAGAGGTCAAGACACAGAAGACACAGAGGTCAAGACACAGAGGTCAAGACACAGAGGTCAAGACACAGAGGTCAAGACACAGAGGTCAAGACACAGAGGTCAAGACACAGAGGTCAAGACACAGAGGTCAAGACACAGAGGTCAAGACACATAGGTCAAGACACAGAGGCCAAGACACAGAGGCCAAGACACAGAGGTCAAGACACAGAGGTCAAGACACAGAGGTCAAGACACAGAGGTCAAGACACAGAGGTCAAGACACAGAGGTCAAGACACAGAGGTCAAGACACAGAGGTCAAGACACAGAGGTCAAGACACAGAGGTCAAGACACAGAGGTCAAGACACAGAGGTCAAGACACAGAGGTCAAGACACAGAGGTCAAGACACAGAGGTCAAGACACAGATGTCAAGACACAGAGGTCAAGACACAGAGGTCAAGACACAGAGGTCAAGACACAGAGGTCAAGACACAGAGGTCAAGACACAGAGGTCAAGACACAGAGGTCAAGACACAGAGGTCAAGACACAGAGGTCAAGACACAGAGGTCAAGACACAGAGGTCAAGACACATAGGTCAAGACACAGAGGTCAAGACACAGAGGTCAAGACACAGAGGTCAAGACACAGAGGTCAAGACACAGAGGTCAAGACACAGAGGTCAAGACACAGAGGTCAAGACACATAGGTCAAGACACAGAGGTCAAGACACAGAGGTCAAGACACAGAGGTCAAGACACAGAGGTCAAGACACAGAGGTCAAGACACAGAGGTCAAGACACAGAGGTCAAGACACAGAGGTCAAGACACAGAGGTCAAGACACAGAGGTCAAGACACAGAGGTCAAGACACAGAGGTCAAGACACAGAGGTCAAGACACAGAGGTCAAGACACAGAGGTCAAGACACAGAGGTCAAGACACAGAGGTCAAGACACAGAGGTCAAGACACAGAGGTCAAGACACAGAGGTCAAGACACAGAGGTCAAGACACAGAGGTCAAGACACAGAGGTCAAGACACAGAGGTCACGACACAGAGGTCACGACACAGAGGTCACGACACAGAGGTCACGACACAGAGGTCACGACACAGAGGTCACGACACAGAGGTCACGACACAGAGGTCACGACACAGAGGTCACGACACAGAGGTCACGACACAGAGGTCACGACACAGAGGTCACGACACAGAGGTCACGACACAGAGGTCACGACACAGAGGTCACGACACAGAGGTCACGACACAGAGGTCAAGACACAGAGGTCAAGACACAGAGGTCAAGACACAGAGGTCAAGACACAGAGGTCAAGACACAGAGGTCAAGACACAGAGGTCACGACACAGAGGTCACGACACAGAGGTCACGACACAGAGGTCATGACACAGAGGTCACGACACAGAGGTCACGACACAGAGGTCACGACACAGAGGTCACGACACAGAGGTCACGACACAGAGGTCACGACACAGAGGTCACGACACAGAGGTCACGACACAGAGGTCACGACACAGAGGTCACGACACAGAGGTCACGACACAGAGGTCACGACACAGAGGTCACGACACAGAGGTCAAGACACAGAGGTCAAGACACAGAGGAGTCAAGACACAGAGGTCCAAGGACACAGAGGTCAAGACACAGAGGTCAAGACACAGAGGTCAAGACACAGAGGTCAAGACACAGAGGTCAAGACACAGGTCAAGACACAGAGGTCAAGACACAGAGGTCAAGACACAGAGGTCAAGACACAGAGGTCAAGACACAGAGGTCAAGACACAGAGGGTCAAGACACAGAGGTCAAGACACATAGTCAAGACACAGAGGTCAAGACACGAGAGGTCAAGACACAGAGGTCAAGACAGAGGTCAATACAGCCGTAGGGTAGCACAGTACAGCCGTAATCAGGACGAAGATACGGCTGTCCCGCTGTCGACACAGCGGTACAGGACAGCGCCATCAATCATCCAAAACTGCGCAGGTACGACGGTACAACAGTCTGGTCAAGACGGCCATGATTCCAGCGCAGATACGACGGTACAACAGTCTGGTCAAGACGGCCATGATTCCAGCGCAGATACGACGGTACAACAGTCTGGTCAAGACGGCCATGATTCCAGCGCAGATACGACGGTACAACAGTGGTCAAGAACGGCCATGATTCAAGAATTTCGTATTCCAAAAACGCAGGTTACCGAGGTAACGCCAATTATCACCATCTAAGTGACACTATCAGTCCGCTGAGTGGTGACACTATCAGTCCGCTGAGTGGTGACACTATCAGTCCGCTGAGTGGTGACACTATCAGTCCGCTGAGTGGTGACACTATCAGTCCGCTGAGTGGTGACACTATCAGTCCGCTGAGTGGTGACACTATCAGTCCGCTGAGTGGTGACACTATCAGTCCGCTGAGTGGTGACACTATCAGTCCGCTGAGTGGTGACACTATCCAGTCCGCTGAGTGGTGACACTATCAGTCCGCTGAGATGGTGACACTATCAGTCCGCTGAGTGGTGGACACATCAGTCCGCTGAGTGGTGACACTATCAGTCCGCTGAATGGTGACACTATCAGTCCGCTGAGTGGTGACACTATCAGTCCGCTGAGTGGTGACACTATCAGTCCGCTGAGTGGTGACACTATCAGTCCGCTGAGTGGTGACACTATCAGTCCGCTGAGTGGTGACACTATCAGTCTGTGATATAAACTTCGGCCGGTGTACGTACCGTGATAATAACCTCGATATGTGGAGGAAGGGCGACAGGACGGGTACCTGAATTTCTGTCGGTGTGACAATGTCCATTCTGCGCAGGTTCGTCACGATGTCCGCCTGCAGTCCAAGGTCGCAAAAGATGGCGCTGTCGTTTCCGGCTGCCCATCGCCAGCCAGCTGGTCCTCGGGCCCCTGGGGAGCCATCTGGCTGTCAGAACGCGAGCAGACACTTCACATACTGCTGTGCCGCGTGGCACACAGACACAAACACGACCAAACACTTGACTTATGATTGCTCTTGAATTCACATCACAACTAAGAAACCAGAATGTGTGAAACTCACATTTAGTAACATCAGAATGGTACAGATGCACAAGATTCAGTGTTTCCAGGGAACTATACAGGCCAGCTGTAACTGCATTGCACTGAGTGAGACAACATGATTACTGATGAGACAGCAGAGCCGGCACATGTGCTGCCTGTTCCGCATCAGCTCCTCCTGCTCACAGTGCCAGTCACTGCCCCCATCTCCTGCTTACAGGGTCGGTCCTGCCGCAGATGGTGAAGTGGTCGTCCCGGGAGCGACCATGTCGCCAGCCACCGGACGCCAGCTGCACACCCGTGGAGCGCGGGTAACTCTGACCCAGGTAGTGGTTCAAACGACCATTCTTGCAGCGAACGATGCATACCTGGCCAGAGAGAAGAACGGGCATCACATCAGTGTAAGCACCGGCAAAAATAAAACGATAAAACAAAAACAGAGAGGATACATGCAAAATGAAATGCAACATTGTCACCAAGTGCATACATTGACCTGACAGCCAAAACAATTGCTCAGGCCACCACAAAATATAAATCCCAAATCACTTCCAATGACCAGCCAAATACAAATTAATTTAATACTTACATTTTTGTTGCCTTTCCTAGACTCTTCACGTATTGCCTCGAGGCGTTTGGCTGCATTCATTTTCTCTTCCCTTTTCTTATTTTTCTCTAAATTTTGTTGCATAAGCTTTGGGACGGTATATAACTGGGAAACTGCTCTGGCTTCTTGCAGATATCATCTGATAAAAGGAGATATAAACACATTAAAGAAATCATCTTATTAATTGCATACATTTTTTTCTTACAAGTATAGTGCATACATATACACCCTAGTGAAAAAGCCCTGTTGGACTGCGGGATTGTGTGACATCCATAAGACTGGTTCTATGGGAGTCCTTACAGCCCTGTATGATTTTTTTTTTGTGGGGAATGTGTAGACTTGTGGGATTGGTCCTGTGTGACTGCACTGCCCTTTAGAGTCCCACTCTACATAATACTCTGTAGGATTCCTTGTGGGATGTGGGATTCCTGAAGGAATCCTGAAGGATTCTATGAGGATTCCTGTATGATTATATAAGGGATTTCCTGTATGATTATATGAGGGATTCCTGTATGATTATATGAGGGATTTCTGTATGATTATGAGGGATTCCTGTAGGATTATATGAGGGATTCTTGTATAATTATATGAGGGATTCCTGTAGGATTATATGAGCGATTCCTGTAGGATTATAGAGCGAATTCCTGTAGGATTATATGAGGGATTCCTGTAGGATTGTATGAGGGATTCCTGTACAATTATATGAGGGATTCCTGTAGGATTATATGAGGGATTCCTGTAGGATTGTATGATGGATTCCTGTAAGAGTCTATGAGGGATTCCTGTAAGAGTCTATGAGGGATTCCTGTAGGATTATGTGGGACATGTCGAAATTTATCACAGGAATCCCACAGGACAGTCCCAAACAATGTCTGTGGGACAGTCCCACAGGAATCCTGTAGAACTTTTTCTCTAGGAAAATGCAGCAACTACTGCTTTCACATGGTTTTAGCAAATGCTATCTAGGGAGCACTCTTATATATGGCTAAATGTGTTTTTTTTTAATGCAAACTTACCCAAATTTCACCATTGCTTTCACACTGAATTAACACACCGACTGCTGACATGGACATTGGAATCGGGGACGTGTACGGAACGGGTATGAGTATGGACACGGGAACAAGTTCGAAAACGAGCCATGGTTATGCGTATGACACGGGGAAACAAGTTCGAAAACGAGCATGGTTATGAGTATGGACAAGGGAACAAGTTCGAAAACGAGCATGGTTTGAGTATGGACAAGGGAACAAGTTCGAAACGAGCATGGTTATGCGTATGGACACGGGAACAAGTTCGAAAACGAGCATGGTTATGAGTATGGACAAGGGAACAAGTTCGAAAACGAGCACGGGTATGGTGACAGGCATGGGCAAGGCAAGAAGGTATGGCAGGCACTGGGTACAGGGCACAGGAACAAGACATGGGAATGGGGTATGGGAATATGGTACAGGATCAGGATACATAAACAGGATAAAAGGAATGGGGTATAACAGGGCACATAGTACAACAGGCATGGGATACAACAGGCATGGATACAACAGGCATGGGACAACAGGCATGGGGTTACAACAGGCATGGGTACAACAGGAATGGGGTACAACAGGCATGGGGTACAAACCATTGACATATATAGGTATAGGACAAACTACTCTGCCCGGCGCAGCCGTTCCAGCAAGGCGACACTAGGCCGCCGCAGCGGAGAAGGGATTGAGTTAGCGCTGCAATGCTTTTGCTGGCGGAAGGGCGAATATTTGTTGCCCTGTAATTCAAAAACTGTGTGAGGTAGCACAATGGAACAGGTTTGAAGACGTAGAGACATCCATACTGAATAACTTGGAATACAAATATTCAGCCTGAACGTTCACAGTAATTATCGTCAAATATAGCCTCTCACCACCATAGGGAAAAGCATTGCTCATGCTAACTCATGCCTTCTCCGCTGCGTCACTAGTGTCGCTTCAACCGGGAACGTCTGCCGGGCGGCGCACAGCTGGAGTAGTTGTCTATACTTATATAGGTCAATGGGTACAACATGCATGGGGTAGCAGCAGGTAAGAGGTACAACAGGCATGGGGTACACAAGACATTGGGTATGATGATGATGATTGGTGTTTAAGAGCACTCTGACAGCCACAAGATAGCTCTTTGCATAGGAAAAATGGATTTTGCTTAAATCAGCCAATAGATAAAGAGTGAGCCAATGCAACAATGTATTATTTTGAAGCACTAAGTAATGCAGTTTAATGCATTTATTGTTGTTTCTTAATTGAAGTCAAACATACACCAGAGGAGAAGATAAGCTGGACCTTAGTGTGTACCATAGCAACTGCAGGTCTCTGTACATTAATCACTCCTAGTTGTCCACAACGGACAACCTTAAAGGGTTCACTTGTAAAAAAAAATATACCTACCACAAGTATGCATTGTGACTCCCATCACTGATTGGCTGATGTGCTCCCCTTCTAAGTTCTAAGGACTTAGAAGGGAGGATTTCATTGACAGATTGCTTGCTAGTTGGAAGTAAGTGACATCTTGAGTTCAAAAATACTAATGACTTTGGTTGGACCATAGATGGATATCTGTGGAGAAAATGTAAGTTTCTCTTTGTATGACACATGACATCATACAACACCAGTGGCTGGACAGTGACCTGACCTGACTGGCTATGCCTGCAGCCTACTACAGTCTCTGACCAGGGACCACAGGCGCCACACAAGGAGCGGATAAAGAGGCGTGCTCAGAGACTACATGCCAGGAGTGTATAAAAATCCATGGATGTATACGTTTGTAACAAATCAGCCAATCAGCAATGGGAGTATGATGCCAACTTGTATTGTATATATGAAACACTGAAAAGGTGAAGTT
>JAXIVJ010001612.1:0-5000 GCA_036785665.1 Chirona hameri | reverse complement strand
GAGTGGTCTCAAATTGGGCCCCTGGACATGCTGTAGAGGCCCCTGGACAGGTTTTTGGGCCCCTCGGTGGGCTCAATGGGCCCCCTGGACATGCTAGAGCCCCCTGGGCGGCGTTCGAAAGCCCTTCAGTGTCCTCTGAGGCCCTTGGGCATGCACCAGCGTGACCCCTTGCCTTGTTTGAGGGCTCCTCTGTGGACTTTTTGAAAGCTATTAGCTAATGCAAATGGTATCTGGGCCAATCTCGGCGGGGCCCCCTGTGACCCGTAAGGGGGGGTGCGGTGGCAATTGCCCCCCTTTGCCCCCCCCCCCCTGGCTGCGCCCCTGGTGAGAACACGTATAATTGATCAGTATAAGGCATTGAAAGTTTCACATTGATATATATCACAGTTTTAATGTTATTGAGAAAAATCCGGGGGGGGCAGAACTGACCCCCCCCCCCGCCAGCAGGGCGTGGCGTACACCGGGGCTGCTTGAATTGCATCAGGTGCGCTGTTTGTCTATTGAAAGCAAGGGATACATCAAACTTTCAAATTCAATAACTTGAGAGCAGAAAAAAAAACTTCCGATTTCATGAGTTTCTTCCTAAGATCATTGTTTTGCACCCGTCCATGTGACAGGGAACGCGCAGGGGAGGGGGCAATACTTGTATGCATGCCCCCCCCCCCAAGATTCTCTGTGGGGGGGGGGGGCATATTGCCCCATGATTCCGCTCCACCTGGATCCGCTCAGTGCTAGGGGCGTAGCTTCTTCCAAACAAGTGGGGGGGGGCTGAGCTGGAAAAAAAAATCCGTTAAGTAAATATCAAAATCCACAAAATACAGATTTCTCCCCGATTGGACCCACTTCCTCGTCAAAGTTGGGGGGGGGGAAATTCCCTAGTTGGGAGAGGGAGGCTGACAGCCCCCCCCCAACTGAAAATAGGAACCTCTCACCCCAGCGCCAGTGGGGGAAATCCAGGGGGCGGACATATAGTACCTCCCCCTTAGGTTTTGGGAAATCGCGGGAAACGACGAGCCATTTCGCTCCGCCATTTTTGTTACAACTGCTTGCCTATCAATTGCCCAAATCCTGTTAAATTTGTTTACCTCGGGTCTCCTCAGGCCACGTGGTCACAAGTCAAGTCTTAGTGATCCCACCTCCAAAAATGTAAGGTCGTGCCGCAGCCACATTGTTTGACTGATCAGTTAGATACTCACATAATTTAATCAGCCATTAATACACCTACATTCTGCTATTTCGGATGATTTTACATCAGGTGTGACCTAAGGTGAATTCTATTTTGTGACCTCCCAATTATAAGTCATTGGGGGAAACATGAAAATGCATATAAATCCAAAGGAAATGGCTAAATTTGGACAATTTTCACCGGGGTGGTCCCGCATCTTTTGCAAAATACAAAGATCTCAGAGGGCGGATCTACGGTTGGGCTAAATGGGGCAATTGCCCCCCCCCCTACCATATAAAACCCCCCCCCCCCCGCCCCCCCCCTGAAAAAATCCCCCCGGCCCCGCAAGAATTGACCACCATACCATTTCCTCCCTGATATAGAAGAAAGTCTAAGCAAACCTTTACTAGGGAAAGTTAGCTTTAAAATCAGCTATCAATGCATAAGCAACCCAAATCCGATGCGTTTTCCAGAATTGTGTGAGGGGACTTTTTTTAATCCCCCCCCCAAAAAAAACGTCTGGATCCGCCAATGCAAAGATCCATGTGGTATTTTTTTATCCTGTGGACCTCCTACGAGGTAAAAATTATTCACTCTGAGGTCATTCCGCATCCGTCATTTTTCCTTCCATAACTTTTTCTTACCGAACAGTAAGGCGCCGTAGTTGAACCAGTAACCAGTAAGGCGCGTACGTGAATGGAAATGTATGGTGATTTCCAACTCGATCAGGGAAGTAGTTTCTGAAGATACAAATACGTGGTGCACTCGTGCGCACGTGCAGAAGCACCCCACCCCTGACTTGTGGGAAAGTGGCGACTGATGAGAGATCCCTAACCACACACCAAATTTGACACAATCCTTCGGCACGCAGTTGTTCCCACCCACTAAAAAATTGTGTGGCGACGTTCCTGATCCAACAACCCCCCGATCTCCCCCCACTCTGCCCGAATGAGCAATTATTCAAAGAATATTGAAATTCGAGATATTCCGGAAATAATTTAACCCGGCATTGACTGGGGTCCCAGCGTACGCCATTGACTGGGGAAGGGGGTGGGGGGGGCGTTTAAACGCCCCCTGGTTATCTTCCCAAACCAATGATCGCGCGAGACGCGAGAGCGGGCAATCGAAGCTCTCAATGGAGACAAATCTAAAGCATGTCACAAATGTCAAAGTAAGGTCAAATGTCAGTTCACGGTCAGGTCAAAGGTCAAAAATCGGGCGTATTTGAATTTATGGGGCCATACTTTCCATCCAAAGCCTTCGATTGCGGACAGTTCACCCCAATTGCTGCCAAAGATATGATACATATCCCGCATGAGCTAAAGTGAGGATTGTTGGCCCAGGTCAAGGTCAAGGCCAGGTCCACATAAGGTCAATATGCTCAATATATCTACGAAAGTCATGCAACACATGTTTTATGAGTTATTTTCGACGTATAATTCGATAGTGATAGTCATTTTACCACCTGAATTAATTTAACGTGAAGTAAATGTCAATTTCAGGTCAAGTTCAGGTTATCGTAGGTCAAATTTTAAATTGTTAAATCTAAACAAAAAAGGCCATGTTGCTAGACAAGTTATGTCACAGAAATACAGGGGTGGATTTATTTGTCTGTATCTAGTCCATAAAAGCCAAACAAACGCAAATTTCAAAATATGATGTATTCATAAGTTACCATACTTTATATGTCATGTCAGTCGAAAATGATATATCAGTGTTGAATTTGGCATGGTAAGTTACCTAGGTATGGTTCTCTGAATATCTTCCGGTTTGAATATTTGAAGAAAATTTTGATTTTTGTGATAATTTTCCCCCCAACAAAATGTTTTTTTTTTGTTTTTGGGGTAAAAAACTAAAAATATCACAAATCCGAGACAACCAGTTTTTAGCCGTTGCAATTTTCTATCTTTTGGCGTTTTTTCGATTGCATTTTGCTTCAAATGTGGCATTTGTACGGCTTGGCAAAGTTTAGCTGATTTTGGTGTAAAACTCGTTGTAGTGACGTCACTAAATTCGCTATAACTCCGAGAGAAAAAATCGTCAAATTTGTATTTATTTTTGCATACAAGACTTAAAAATGATTTATAAAGAAGGTACCCGAAGTTTCACGTTGATAGCGCTATTAGTTTTTCAGCCTATTGCGAAAATTAATGAGGGGTAGGGGGAGGGGGGGGGGGGGGGGGGGGCGGTAACCGCCCCCCAGTCAATGGCGGGTTAAAGATACTTATTGTGGCTGGGAAATACTACACTTAGAATATCATGACATTTGCATCTGGATTTGTATAATAACATTATCACCAGGTAAGCATATTTATTTTTTTAATTGATTACCGATCAAGCGAAAAATGACATGGGTATACAGAAATCAAGGGTGGGGAACAATTCCTTGACTGGGGGGAAAAAACGGCTCACTGGGGGGGGGGGGGGCATTTGCCCCCCCGTTAACATGTTAAAATAGGCCCTGGCAAAATCCTATACAAAAATGGCGCCGTTTTCTAGGGCAGGGGGCTTCAGCCCCTACGCCCCCCCCTGGATCCGCAATGTGTGTGTGTTGTGCGTGTGTGCGTGTGTGTGTGCGTTGTGTGTGCGTGTGTGGTGCGTGCGTGCGTGCGGGTGCCGTGTGCGTGCGTGTGCGTGCGTGTGGTTGTGCGTGCGCGTCTCGTGCGTGCGTGTGCGTGCGTGTGCGTGCGTCTTGTGCGTGCTCGTGCGCGTGCGTGTGCGTGCGTGTGCGTGCGTGTGGTGCGCTGTGCGTGCGTACTGTGCGTGCGTGTGCGTGCGTGTGCGTGCGTGTGCGTGCGTGTGCGTGCGTGTGCGTGCGTGTGCGTGCGTATGCGTGCGTGCGTGCGTGTGCGCGTGTGCGTGCGTGTGCTGAGTGCGTGTGCGTGTGCGTGCCGTTGCTGCGTTTGCGTGTGCGTGCGTGTCAGTGGGGGGGTGTGGTGCTGTGCGTGTGCGTGCGTGCCGTGCGTAGTGCGTGCGTGTTTGCGTGCGTGCTTGCGTGTGCGTGCGTGTGCGTGTGCGTGCGTGTGCGTGCGTAGTAGGTGCGTGTGCGTGCGTGAGCTGCTGAGCGTGGTGTGCGTGCGTGTGCGTGCGTGCGTGCGTCGGCTTGTGCGTGTGCGCGCTGTGCGTCGGTGTGCGTGCGTGTTGTGAGCTTTGTGCGTGCGTGTGCGTGCGTGGTGCGTGCGTGTGCGTGTAGCGTGCCGTGTGCGTGAGTGTGCGGTGCGTATGTGCAATGTGTGCTGTGCGGTGTTGCGTAGTTCTCTCTTGTGCGTGCGTGTTCGTTTGCGTGCGTGTGGCGTGTGCGTGCGTGAGGGGAGGGTAGCGTGCTGTGCGTGCGTATGCGTGCGTGTGCGTGCGTGTGCGTGCGTGTGCGTGCGGTGTGGTCGTGCGTGTGTGCGTGTGCGTGCGTGTGCGTGCGTGTGCGGGGGTGTGCGTGTGTGTGCGTGCGTGCGTTGTGCGTGGTGTGCGTGCGTGCGTGGTGCTCGTGTGCGTGCGTGTGCGTGCGTGTGCGTAGGTGCTGCGTGCGTCGTGTGCGTGCGTGTGCGTGCGTGCGTGTGCTGCGTGCGTGTGCGTGCGTGTGCCGTAGCGTGCGCGTGAGTGCGTGCGTCCGCGTGCGTGTGCGTGCGCGTGCGTTGTCGCGCGTGCCTGCCTCGTTGCGTGCGCGCGCGTGCGTGTGCCGTGCCGTCGTGGTGTGCGTGCGTGTGCGTGCTTGCGTGTGCGTGTGCGTGCGTGGTGCGTGCGTGTGCGTGCGTGTGGTGCGTGCGTGTGCGTGCGTGTGCGTGCTGCGTGCGTGTGCGTGCGTGCGTGTGCGTGCGTGTGCGTGCGAGGGCGCGCGTGG
>JAXIVJ010001611.1:62500-132094 GCA_036785665.1 Chirona hameri | reverse complement strand
CGGACAGGTCATTCCGCTGCACCTCTGGCGTATCAAAGTTCGCCACGATCGTCATTGCCTCATCCGAGAGGCAAGTTCGGAGGATCGCCATCTGTAGGGCTGGTGGCTTGCTAGCCAGTCCAGCCAACATGGCGTAATCGTCCCACCGCTGACGCCACAGCCGGTACGAAGCACCGCGGTCACTAGTCACTTCCAGTCGGTGGGGTTTAGCGTCTCTCGCCATCGCAGCGGACGCAACACTCGGCGCCGGTATCGCTACCGGCTGCACGAGTTCGTCGTCGTCACTGGGTAGTTGCACTGAGGCGGGGTCGATCCCCTCGGACCCTGCCGGCTGCGCCATGTTCGAGTCCGTAGTAGCCGCCAGCTCCACACGCGTCGGCGACTCAGAGAAGACTGTATTTCTCCCGCAGGCGCACTGCCACCTAGCGGAGGACTCGGCTAACCGATCAGACTCACACAGTCAGGGCCCCTCTGACCTGCACAGGGGCCCTCTTAACTTCCCAGGGGCCCTCTGGTCTGCCCAGGGGCCCTCCAACCTGCTCAGGGGCCCTTATGACCTGGCAAAGGACTGCGCTGGCCGCTTTGTCGCCCTGTCGACATGCTCAGGGGCCTCTCAACCTGCCCAGGGGCCCCTCTGTACTGGCTAGGGGCCCATTCGACGTGTTCAGGGGGCCCATTCGACGTGCTCAGGGGCCCTCTGACCCGTTCAGGGGCCCTTTCGGTCTTGCCAGGGGCCTCTCTGACATGCACAGGGCTCTTTTGAACGTCCAAGGGGCCCTCTGGTCTTTCAGAGAGGGCCCTGGTGACCCTAAAGGGCCTCTGAAGTCCGCTAAACTCTCCAAAGACCACGCTTCGTGTAGTAAAGAGCCTATGATACCGCGCTTCGCGCGGTCTCGTCGGCCCTTTTCGGCGCTGCGCGCGCCGAAAAGGGCCCTCGCGCGCCAAAAAGGGCCCTCCTGGCCTCTAGGGGGGGGGGGGGGGGGGCGGCCGCCCCCGCCGCCCTCCCCTTGGCTACGTGCCTGTATGCAGTAGAATACCGCCACTGGCACTGCAGGTGGTGGGTGGTAGGGGTGAACGCGCCCCAAAAATGGCCTATGTGCCTGGCTGTCACTACACTTAGCCGTTTCAGCGTTTTTTTAGGCGATTCATTTCCGACTCAAAAGCAATTTATTTACGTGAAGATACAACATTTATTCGGTACACTCCTTGATTCATCATTGATTTATCATTTTACTCTGTAAAGATCCGACCCGTACAGTATCCCTTTAAATGAAAAACGAGGCACACAAACCTAAAGTGGTAACGTCTATCTATCGTCTACATCGTCTTATTACGTCTATCGCGGTTAATCTCACGTCTCACAAACTACGCTTCGACGTGAATTATGGTTTTGTCAGAACGGTACAAAGTTTCTTTTTGGGGCCAAATCCCCTAAAAAATCACACAATTCTACAACTCATCGAATTTCGCTTCCTCATACGTCAATAGGTGATTTAAACAAAACTTCCTTATTAAAAGTTGCGTAGATTTTCGCTTAAATTAGAAAATGCGTCATTTTTTGGTCGACTTCAGGCGTTTTGGGGGGCTTGGCCTTTCCGGCCCCATTGGATACGCCAGTGGCCAGCAAAATATTGTGTTTGGGGGGGGGGGGCACCTTTGGGGGCCGAACTCAACATTGTGGGGGAGGGGCCGAGGGCACCCCAAAAGTATATAAATCGACACCTATGAGTACAACTGAACACTGATTTATAATTGTTTGTCAGGGAAAATTGGGGGGGGGGGGGGGGGCTATCCACCTGGCTCAAGAATGGGGTGGGGACACGTCCCCCCGTCCCCCCACGTGGCGGACCCCCTGATTGCAAAGCATCTGCGGAATATTTGCAGGCGACTCTTCAGCAGAAAACTTTGCCAAGCTGACTGCCATGTGCTACCATCTAGCATCGAATATGGAAATTCTGCCATTTAGTGCTGCCACCTATACCGTCCGCCCGTGTAGCTCAGACAGGAGAGCGCCTGGACTTCAGACCCAACCCACCCTGGCAAGGTGGGCTCGAGACGCTTCGGCGCTCGCTATTTGCTCCTGCCGAGGATGACCTGCGGCCGGTGGCAGTGGCCGCGTTCAAGGTCAGATGAAGACAGCGAGCCGGGCGGACCGTCCTCAGTCGCTAGGACTTAGGTGACGTTAAACTTTCGCCTCTAAATTTTGCCGGTGACTGGAGGGACAGACAGATCGACCAAGGGTTCACACCGCCACATTTTTGATTTGTATGAAATTTTGTCTATAGGGTTATCTTGTGCCCCCAAGTCGATTTGGGCATCGGAAGACCCCTAAGGTCAACGGTTCCCGAGATATAGCATCGGGTATTTTTGCGAGGTATCGCTGCACAGTAATCTTTGGAGGCATGTAGCTCAAAAATCACTGAACATAATGCATCATATAGGCATATTGTCGTGACCGCAATGAACTGGGCAACATTTTGATCATCTCAGATTTTCAAAAGTTTGACTTGATTTTTTTTTATGTCACATTTTTTTCTTTTTTTGTGCCTATACCCCCGTCAAAAATGGCAAGTTTGGGGGTTTCATATGAAATATTTACTATTTATCTCGGGAAAGGAAAAAATAAAAAAGGTAATATTTCTATTTTTTTTTAATACTTCAGTTTTTTTGCCAATACAACATTTGAAGGCATATGCAGTAGAATACCGCCACTGGCACTGCAGGTGGAGGGTGGTGGGGGGTGAACGCGCCCCAAAAATGACCCATGACCAAACCCCCTTAAAGGAAATAGCTCACCTTGATTTTTTTTTTACCAAACACGATTTGATTATATTTTTTAATACAATTTCTTCTTATATTGTCAAAAATGGCCTTATATCGCGCCGATTCAGAACATAAGGTCGTAAATTTGTATTGTTTATCAAAACTATATGCATACTCTCTGAGTCCGAGTCCTGACGTCACGCGAATGTAAACAAATGGTTCAGCCAGTCAGATTCGAAAGTAAGTAAGGATAGACTCGCATTGGAGATGTGCCAACCGGCGGCCAGCGGTTCGCTTGGTAGCACCAGCTGCAAGCTGATTGGCTGATGGTATAGCATCTGCCCGGGCTAGAACCAGTACAACATTCTTTCGCCAGCACCGCATTCCTTCGCCAAAAAATCAAATATATTCGGCTGGAAAGTCTTTTCAGTCAAGAAAACTTGCAGATAGGGGTTTCTTAACACGGACTGCAAAACTGCTATCTCAGTTTAAAACTAATGTTGAAGGTGAACTTTTTCCTTTAACGCACTAGTTTAAACTTCGTCCTAGTGTCCGTAGTCCGTACGGCATGTGCTGCAACGTGAGACTAGTAAAATAACGTGCCAACAAACATGCATAAACATTTAAACATAAACAACCTCCTTACTTGAAAATATATACACTTGCGCTGAACACATTACTTGTACATTCCCTCCATTCAGTCTCAGATGATAACAATCGCTTCAATCTGCACAGTAAGTAAATTTAACTCTTTTTTTATTTGTATAAATTTGGTCCGAATGTCTTGTATGGATGGATTTCCGAAGTCAGGACCCACGCTAAGCAGAGCTTGTTGCGCAGGTCCTAGTGTCCGTAGTCCGTACGGCATGTGCTGCAACGTGAGACGATCTTTGGTACTGTTAGTGTTAAAAATCAGCATGTTGTCTTAGTTGGACAATTAAGCTTATTTAAAATAATAGTTTTATATTATTATTGTTCATTATTCATGCTTTTATCAATGTATCTTTACCTATATATAACTAATATTTCTGTAAGATTATTATGTGACGCACTAAATTCCAAGGCTACGTTGGGGTGATAGTGGCTCGGGCCTGAGAGGGTCAACGGCGGGGAGCCGGCCGGCCGAGCCGCACGTGACCTCGGACGGGGAAAGCCTGGCGGCTGAGCTCAGGAGCGAGGGCCGGTAGATCGGGGCATTTCTCGTGGCGGCCTCGTCGGGGCGACATATTCAGCTTTCTTGTCCCCATCAAAATTAACGCTGCGACACCCAGGTGTGTCAGAAGTCCCGACACTAAGTCCAGAGCTCTTTCGAAGTATAAAGGTCAGTCGGTGCGGGATGCGGTCTGAGCGTAGACGGGTGTGGTGCAGCGCGTATGGTGTGAATTGGGTGCGACAGTGGATTGTGAGTGTGATAGTACCGGAGATGCGGTAAGGTGGTTAGGATTCGCTGTGACGGCATGGAAGGTGGGTGTGAGAGCTGGAGATGCGGTAATGTGGCGAGTTGTTTGTGAACGAGTGTGGACACCTGTGAATGTATATGTGCATAATGAGGTTGTGTGGGTGTCGGAAGCGTGACATGGTGGTGTGTGGTTTGTGTAGGTGCAAGTATGGAAACCTGTGAATTTATGTGTGTGGAGCCCCAATATAGAGTTGAGGAGAATTAAATATTTCCCCGGGAAACGAGGAATGCCAAACTGATCCACGGTGAACGCTGAACGACTTGTACGTGCTGCTAGTTTAATACACCCGGGTGGCAGGCGGGGCATGTTAACGTAATGGGTATGAATGTAACGGAGGGACGGGATGCTGGAGGCTATGCATGGCCGACAGCTAACCGGGTTCTCTTACATTTCGAGTAGTTATTCTTATTTCTTATACTAAAATATCGATACGAAGCCGGAATCGATTTTCATTTCATGCATCCGAGGGCCTAATATCATCGATTGAAGTGCAAACCATCGAATGTATAGCACAGCTTCATGATGGTGAAGCGTGGTTCCCACCAGTTTCCACCACTTGAACCCCTGCGGGCGGCCAGAAAAATTCCCTGCGGGCGGCCATAATTACGTTATCCTGCGGGGGAGCAGATTCTGCCCCCCCCCCCCCCCCCCCCAGAGATCTCGAGAACCGCTCGGTCGATTTCGATGGGGAAAGCGCCATTCGATGCGTCATGACAAGATCTCTCTTTTTGGACCACGACATTTTTGTTTTCTTCAAAAATGGGGGGCCAGGGGGCAAAAAATCCTAAAATTTTGGGTGTTTTTTGAAAGGTCATTGCAGCCATGTGGCTCGACCGATTTTCATGCCCCAAACGTTTTTGAGCTTCAAATGTACTGGTCTTTAATATATCAAAAGACAAAAAAAAAAATAACAAATCATAGGCGTATTCAGGGAATGTAAAAGGGGGGGGGGGGATTTTCTGAGAACAAAAATATGTGCTGTTCGTGTTGTTTGGGACGTCATGCACATCAGATGTGGACATTATATGCTGCAATTTGTTAAATTTGATATGTTGCGCATAGGCGGATCCAGGAAAAACATGGGGGGCACCATGCGTGTAACGCTTTTATCATCTTACTAATTTGAAGTTGGACCTAATTTGAGGGTGGGTATCGCCTCCCATTTTTTTCTCCTGAGTGCACCTCTGCCCCAACAATATGTACAATCCCAGTATCTATGATGCATATTGCATTGGAATTGTTTCTGACGCATTTATTGCACTGCAAACCACGAAGGAAGCATGCGCCGCAAAACCGCATTCGTAACACCCTCCCCAAAACAGGAGCCTGGAACCGCCTCTGCTAGACCGATTTTTTCAAAATTTTGACACAACACGCGCCATTCAATTTTGGGAAAAGTCACAAAGTTCCAGGATGCTAGGCCTAACGGTTTAGAAGCGGCAAGTGAAAAACTACCGGGGGGGGGGGGGGGCAGAATCTGCCCTCTGCAGGGAATATGCTTTTACGTCATTTGGTCAAAATAAGAATGCTAGCGCTATCCGCACCCAATGCTATAGAACAACTCCGCACCCGTGCACGGGTGCAGGCTATGCATTGCAGGCTATGCAGGCTACACGGGGTACAGTGCAGGCTACACGGCCGTGTAGCCTGCATTGGCTAGCACTATCAGCTGGAGTTGTTGCAGCATTTGGCCGCCAAGGACCGCTAGTGAGCCTGGGTGTTATGACGTCGCAAGCAAATAATACCACTGAATATTGAATTATTTATTAATACATAAATACAAAAATATTTATCGTTCAATAGTTACCTGGTATCATTTCCTTGCGACGTCATAATACCCTGGCTCACTAACGTGTGTAAAGTTGGCAGCAGTTCGATATTCGGATATTCAGCAGATATTCGGAAATCGATGACCCCTTCGATTTCGCTCAAATTTTGCACACAGGTAGCCAATGGCCTCCTCAACATCCCCCTAGAAGGATTTTGCGATGCATTCCATAGTAAGGCCTCTAGAGGCCAAATAGGGTTCATGGGGAAAATCGACGACCCCTTCGATTTCGGTCAAATTTTGCACACAGGTAGCCAATGACCTCCTAAACATCCCCTTGAAGGATTTTGCGATGCATCTTATAGTGAGGCCTCTAGAGGCCAAATAGAGTTAATGGTAAAATATACGACCCCTTCGATTTCGCTCCAATTTTGCACACAGGTAGCCAATGACCTCCTAAATATCACCCTAAAAGGATTTTGCGATGCATCCCATAGTAAGGCCTCTAGAGGTCAAATAGGGTTCATGGGTGTTCGAGTCTCAGTGTCACTCCGCTGTGCACACGACGACGTCTCAGAGAGGACTGTATTTGTAACGGTAATGGCGGACGTGTGCGACACTGGCGCCATCTCTACACTGGTGTCGGCGGTACTAAACATAGTACCGCCACCACCCGCACACCCCCTCACCAGTCGGTGACCGATGGCTAGCATCGAACACCGGCTGTACAATCAGGCCTCGGCATATATGTACAACGATTTCAGGCCATCAACCCCCACCCCCCACCAGCGACAGCCAGCCGGCACGTTTCGATCAGGCGATCGGGCGGTCGCCGCTGGCGCTGAGACCGGCGCGGCGGCGGCGGCGGTGACGACGGCGACGTCTGCGCGCACGGCTCGGGCGCGGGTGGCTGGTCGTCGGCAGGCGTGTCAGCGGTGCGAGGCGAGGGCTCGCTGGCGTCCGGCGCAGCGTGACCGTATCGCCGGCGCAGGAACCGCCGGTTTCGGGTAAGCACGCGGCCGCTCGGCATTCTCACATAATACCGGCGGTGTGGGCCCACCTCCGCTATTACGCCAAAACGGTCCCACCGTTTGGTGGCGTGGTCCTGGATAACGACCTGGTTGCCGACCGTCAGGCCGCGGAGATCGGTGGTGCGCCGGTCGTAGCGCTCCCGGGCCTCGTCTTGGCGGTCGGCGGCCACCGCGTCGGCATCGTCGGCGGCGCGCTGCCAGCAGGGCGCGAACGAGCGCCGGTGAGCCGGGATCATGTCCCGCACCGGCTGGCCGAGCACGATCTGTGCAGGTGATCGGCCGTCCGGGCCTGGCGTGTTCCGGTACTGCAGAGTGCCACGGACCCAGGCGTCGTGGTCCATCGTAGCGTCCCGTTCATTCCACACGCGGCGGATCAGTTTGGCCGCGTACTTCACGCCTGCCTCGGCGCGCCCGTTCGACTGCGGGTAGTGCGGCGACGAGGTTCTGTGTTGCACGCCCCACTCCTTGAGGAACACAGCGAGAGCGCGCGACGTGAACTGTGGCCCGCCGTCGGACCATAGCACCTCGGGGACACCAGCGATGCAAAAGATGCCCCGCAGCTCTCTCACGAGCAGGGCAGCGGTTGCGGTCTGACCAAGGGGGCGGACGAATTGCCACCCCGAGAATGGGTCGACCGCTAGCAAGTAGTGCCGGCCGGCGTGCTCGAAAAAATCGGCACACAGGTGCTGGAACGGCCGGTCCGGTGCCTCACGGGTCCGGTACGTCTCCTGCGGGTGGGACGGCAGCTCGCGTTGGCATGGCTGGCAGCTCTTCGTGACGTTGTCCACATCGTTACTTAGCCCCGGCCAGTACACGATCCGGCGGGCACGGCTCGTCGTTTTTTCGCGCCCCTGGTGGCTGGCGTGCAGCTCGGCGAGCACGGCCGCGCGCATCGGGCGGGGAATGACGAGCCGGCAGCCGCACACGACCAGTCCGTCCTCGACGGCGAGACGGTCGTGGACCGGCCAGTAGGGCCGCATGAGCGACGGCAGGTCGGACTTCTGGGACGGGAAGCCGTCCATCACGGTCTGTAGGAGCAGTCGGGCCTCCTCGTCTCGGTCCGCTGCTCGCCGTACCTCGTCCAGCCGGAGGTCGGTGCAGAGCTCGGCTGCCTCGCTGAGAACGACGGCGGAGACGGTGGCTGCTGACCTGTCCTCGGCCAGCTCGTCCTCTGCGGTGGGCGGGTCCACCGGAGACCGGGAGAGGGCGTCCGCCGCCTGGTGCTCCGTCCCGCGCTGCCATCTGGCGGTGAAGTTCATCATGGACAGTTTCTGGCGGAGGCGCTGGAGGCGCGGGTTTTCAATTTCATCGAGGTTCTTTGAGTTTAGGATCGGCACGAGAGGGCGATGGTCGGTCAGAACGTCGAACTCTGGGAGCCCGCTGAGAAAGAGGCGGCACTTGTGGCACGCCCAGGCCACTGCCAGCAGCTCCAGCTCGATGGTGGCGTAGCGGCTCTCCGCGTCCGTCAGGAACCGAGAGCCGGCCTGGACCACACGCCAGGTGCCGTCCGGCTGTTTTTGCTGGAGGAGGAACCCGAGCCCCTTCAGACGGCTCGCGTCGGTCGACAGCAGGGTAGGGCGTGTCTGGTCGAAGAAGGCCAGCGTGCGAACGGAGCCCAGTGCTGCCCGCGCCTTCTCGAACGCCGCCTGGTGGCCGCTGTCCCAGACGAAGCTTCGTTTCGCGCTCAGTAGGTGGCGCAGCGGTTCCAGATGTGCGGCAGTGTCCTCCGAGAAGGGAGCCACCTGGTTCGCGAGGCCGAAGAAGCTGCGCAGCTCCGTCAGCGAACTCGGCGCCGGGAACGCAGCGATGGCCTTCGTCAGTGCCGGGTCTGGTGTGTACCCGCTGTCGGCCACGATGAAGCCGGCGAACTTGACGCTCTGCCTCTGGTGCTGAGTTTTCGCCGGGTTCAGCGCCACCCCGCGGTCCCGGCACCGGGTCAGGAACTCGCGAACTCGGGCGGCGTGCTCTTCCTTCGTCTTGCTGTAGACGATGACGTCATCAACGACACGCTGGACGCCGTCCATGTCGATGAAGCACTCGTCCATCCGTCTGTTGTAGTGTTCGCTGATGGATGATATGCCGTACGGCGCGCGGAGGTACTGATATCTCCCGAAGGGCGTGATGAACGTCGTCAGGTGGCGTGACGACTCGGTCAGAGGACACTGGTGATATCCCTTGGCCGCGTCGAAGACACTGAACCACCGGGCCTCAGACGCCACGATCGATGCAACGCACTCAGCTGGCGTGCTGGACTGGTACAGCTCCCTTTTCACGGACTGGTTGAGCTTGGTGAGGTCCACGCACAGACGGATGCCTCCATCTTTCTTCGGTGCCACAACGATGGGCGCGCACCAGTCAGTCGGCACTGTCACCGGAGCGATGATGCCGTCCCGCTCCAGTCTGTTGAGCTCCTCTCGGAGCGTCTCTCGCATAGACAGCGGGATTCGGCGAGGTGCGTGCACCGCGAATGGGGTAGCGTTCCTCTGAAGGTGGATCCGGAACTCCTCGCCCGGCATAGCCCTGACGACACCATCCAGTACATCGGCGAATTCGTGTAGCGGATTCTCAGCAGACGCAGCTTGTCCCGTAGTGGTCGGCGGCGCTGTAGTCGGATCGACCGAAGTAGGTGGCAGCACGCTCGCTGCCGGCCCGGCCCGCGGCGGCGCCGGCGGCGGCGACGGTGACGGCCGGCGGTGGCCGTGAGCGGCGGCGGCGGCCGGCGGCGGCGGCGCCGCTGTCCCACCGCGGCCGGGCTCGGCGGCTGACAGCGGCGCGGTCGATGTGGCGACGGTGGCGATCTGCTGCGGGTAGGTTGCCGGCACAAGGCGTAGGGACCGAGCGGTCCTCCAGGAGAGTAGCAGGCGGGGCACGCCTGGAATAATGTGTACCGTGTCGCGCACGGTCACATCACCCAGGCTTATGCGCACTGGCAGGCTGCCACGAGACCGGACCGTGTGCCCGTCGACGGCGCGAGGGCTGGTTGTCGGCGGCCGGAGGTTGTTGTTAAGTTCGTCAATTTGGGGCGCGAAATCCAGGCCTGCCACCGATACGTCAGCTCCGGTGTCAGGGAGAGCGTCCATCTCCGCCGTCTGTCGACCTGTGACGGTCACGCGGACGGTCGGTGCCGACCCGCCCGCGGTCGTCGCGGTCGTGGCCATGGTGATGGCGGATGCCGACGACTCGTACGGGCGTCGGGCGCTGCGGCACATCCGTGACAGGTGGCCCAGTCGTCCACAGTTATAACATGGGCGGTTGGCCGCCGGGCATCGGGCTGAACGGCTGTGCCGCTCACCGCAGTTACGGCAGGCCGCCGGAGCGTCGTCTATCTCCGGTTCGGCGACCTCTGATCCCAGCCGGCGCCGGGGAGGGGTGGGACTCCGAGACTGAAATCGGACACCGCGGCTCCCCTGGCGTCGGCGGTTCTGGGCGGGGGCGTCGCCGCGGAGACGCGGCGTGCTGCAGGCGGACACGGCGTCCGCGTCGCTGCCCGTGATGGTCGTGACGTCACGAGCGGCGGCCTCTTCTGACCGGCAGATTTGCGTGGCCTGTTGCAGCGACAGCAACGGCACCGCGCACAAGCGTTTGATGGTGGCTGGGTCACGCAGACCGACCACCATCCGATCACGGATTAGAGAATCCCTGCAGTGGTCACAGAAACCGCAGTCCCTGCTTAAGTCGCGCAGACGCGTGGCGAAGTCATCAAATGACTCGCCGTTGAGCTGCGCGCACATGTTAAATGTCCTCCGCTCTATCACCTCGTTCACCTGGCCGCGTGCGTAGCGCTCGAGGTGCGCCAGGACGGCGGACAGGTCGTTGCGTTGGGCCGCTGGCGCGTCGGAATTTGCCACGACAGTCAGGGCCTCGTCCGACAGGCAGGTGCGGAGGATTGCCATCTGCAGGGCCGGAGGCTTGCTCGACAGCCCTGCCAGCATGGCGTAATCATCCCACCGCTGGCGCCACAGCCGGTAAGAGGCGCCGCGGTCGCTGGTCAGCTCCAGTCGGTGGGGTTTGGCGTCCCTCGCCATCGACGGAGAGACGGCACTGTGGACGGCACTGTGGGCCGCTGATTTATTTATTGCGAATCTTTGTGGGATCCAATCGACCAACTGGCTCTTACCACCACAGTGTCATACAGATTGAGTATAGCTGCTGAGGGCATTGTCATGATACAAAATAGCATGCACTCGAAAAAATTGTAAAAGACATAAAATTCAGTAAGATAAAAGTACAGATGAACAATACAACCATATGCAAAATAAAAGCAATATGAATGAGAATGGTTAAACTCGTAGATGGACGATATGGATGGTGGAGCACATTGATGACTATTGACTAACGCTCCGCAAACAGTAAAATACAGACGGTACCTGGTCACCCACAGCCTATGTCGGGGAGAGCAACAATTCCCTGACGCGTCTTTTAAATTCTCTCACATCTCCAGTTCGCCGCACATCAGCGGGGAGACCGTTCCACGCTCGAATCGGTCTGACCGGCGCGGACTTGCGTGTTGCTTCTAGCCTGCATCGCTGAGTGTGAAGGGCACCAGCCTCGGACGCACGGGTAGCTCGCTCGGTCACATCTGCTCGGTACCTCACCAAGGACCTGAGATTTTCCGGTGCATCCTCTCTGTTCACTAGTCGGTGGATTAGCAGGCAGTCTCTCTGCTGAATAATGCTTTCAAATGGTAGCCAACTGAGCTGGCGCCGTGATTCAGAAATGTGGTCAAATTTGCGCTTTTTCATCACGACGCGCGCGGCAAAGTTAATGACCTTCTCGACTCGCTGACGCAGCGAACTAGTGGGTGGAGCCCAGGCCGGCAAACAGTATGTCACATGAGGGAAGGCGAGCGCCTGTACCAATGTTATTAGGGTTGACTTTGGAAGAGTGAGGCTCAATTTTTTCAGTGTGATGAGGATTCCGAAGCAACGTTTTACTACTCTGGCTGTCTGCTTCTCCATGGTAAGATGCTGATCGAGCAAGACTCCTAAAATTTTGATATGGTCCGCTGGCATCAATGAGACGTCATCAAAGCTTACGCTGAAGTTCGATGCCTTTTTTATGGCAGACGGTGTTCCAAATAGAGACATCTCAGTTTTACTAGGGTTAGCTTTAAGCCCGTTCGTTTTGAACCAGTTGGAAAGACGGGCTAAATCGCCCTCCACCTTGTCTTTTAGCACCGTCAATCCTTCCTTAGAAGGAGGAGCGCTGTGGATGATGGCGGTGTCATCTGCGTAGGAGACAATTTTGCATTGGTCAGAAAGATGGCAATGGAGATCATTAGTGAACATGTTGAATAAGATTGGTCCGAGGATGCTGCCCTGAACGACTCCGAAATCTACCGGCTCTAGCGCGCTACACTGGATTGCGTCACTGGTTGGTCCTCGTCGTCACTCGGCATCGGTATAGTTACTGAGGCGGGGTCGCTCCCCTCGGACCCTGCCGGCTGCGCCATGTTCGAGTCTCAGTGTCACTCCGCTGTGCACACGACGACGTCTCAGAGAGGACTGTATTTGTAACGGTAATGGCGGACGTGTGCGACACTGGCGCCATCTCTACACTGGTGTCGGCGGTACTAAACATAGTACCGCCACCACCCGCACAATGGGGAAAATCGACGACCCCTTTGATTTCGCTCAAATTTTGCACACAGGTAGCCAATTGCCTTTTGAACATCCCACTAGAAGGATTTTGCGATGCATCTCATAGTTAAGCGTCTAGAGGCCAATATAGAGGCCTGGGCAGATATTCGAAAAATCAACGACCCCTTCGATTTCGCTCAAATTTGGTGCAAATGTACCAAATGACCACCCATCATCAACACTAAAAGGGTTGTACGATGCAGGGTGATAAAGGACGTACGATGCATCCCGTTGCAACCCCATAGTTAAGTGTCTAGAGGTCAAAATAGACGTTTGGGCAGATATTCGAAAAATCGACGACCCCTTCGATTTCGCTCAAATTTTGCACATAGGTAGCCAATGGCTACCTAAACATCGCCCTAGAAGTATTTTGCGATGCATTCCATACCATAGCGTCTAGAGGTCAAATTAGACGTCTGGGGAAAAATCGACGACCCCTTCGATTTCGCTCAAATTGTACACATAGGTAGCCAATGGTTACCTAAACATCGCCCTAGAAGTATTTTGCGGTGCATCCCATAAAGGTCATAGAGGCGTCTAGAGGTCAAAATAGACGTCGGGCAGATATTCGAAAAATCGACGACCCCTTCAATTTCACTCAAATTTCGTCTATTTTGACCTCTAGACGCTTAAATATGGGATGCATCGTACCACCCTTTTGGTGTTGATGTTGAGTGGTCATTTGGTACATTTGTACGAAATTTCAGTGAAATCGAAGGGTCGTCGATTTTTCGAATATCGGCCCAGACGTCTATTTTGACCTCTAGACGCTTAACTATGGAATGCATCGTACAACCCTTTTGGTGTTGATGTTTGGTGGTCATTTGGTACATTTGCACGAAATTTGAGCGAAATCGAAGGGGTCGTCGATTTTTCGAATATCTGCCCAGACGTCTATTTTGACCTCTAGACTCTTAACTATGGAATGCATCGTACAACCCTTTTGGTGTTGCTGTTGGGTTGTCATTTGGTACATTTGCACGAAATTTGAGCGAAATCAAATGGGTCGTCGATGTTTCGAATATCTGCCCAGACGTCTATTTTGACCTCTAGACGCTTAACTATGGGATGCATCGTACAACCCTTTCGGTGTTGATGTTGGGTGGTCAATTGGTACATTTGCACGAAATTTGAGCGAAATCGAAGGGGTCGTCGATTTTCCCCAGACGTCTAATTTTACCTCTAGACGCTATGGTATGGAATGCATTGCAAAATACTTCTAGGGTGATGTTTAGGTAGCCATTGGCTACCTATGTGCCAAATTTGAGCGAAATCGAAGGGGTCGTCGATTTTTCGAATATCTGCCCAGGCCTCTATATTGGCCTCTAGACGCTTAACTATGGGATGCATCACAAAAGCCTTCTAGGGGAATGTTCAGGAGGCCATTGGCTACCGGTGTGCAAAATTTAAGCTAAATCAAAGAGGTCGTGATTTTCCCCATGCACCCTATTTGGCCTCTAGAGGCCTTACTATGGGATGCATCGCAACATCCTTTTAGGGTGATGTTTAGGAGGTCATTGGCTACCTGTGTGCAAAATTTGATCGAAATCCAAGGGGTCGTAGATTTTACCATTAACTCGATTTGGCCTCTAGAGACCTTACTATAAGATGCATCGCAAAATCCTCCAAGGGGGATGTTTAGGAGGCTATTGGCTACCTGTTTGCAAAATTTGAGCGAAATCGAAGGGGTCGTCGATTTCCGAATATCTGCTGAATTCCGAATATCGAACTGCTGCTAACTTTACACACGTGGCTCACTAGCGGTCCCTGGCGGCCAACCGCTGCATTAACTCCAGCTGATAGTGCTAGCCGTTGCATTTACATTGGGTTAGCCGGTTTACATAGCCTTGGGTTAGCCGAATTGCTTGTGATAATTTGGGCTTGCTGGTGACAGCCGGGTAATCCGGGTTATAAAGTTACCTTGGGTGACAACTTGACATTCCCAAGGCCCTATAACCGACATTCCTGGAGGGAAAATATCCTGGACACTTAACTGGTTGGACTGGACAGTTTATATAGTCTTTGGACTGGACTATTCAAATTTAATCAAATTGCATGTTTTGTTGTTGTAATGGATGATAAAGCGCTGATACACTGCTAACAGCATACAAAATATGTTTTTTTTACTGGCAATTTGAATTGAACCTCTGCTCTAAATGTTTTTGTTGAGTAAATACTATATAATATAAGGTCAAACTTGGGATAATCCTGCAGCATTTTAGATGTTACACTTAACTATTTGGTCACCACACATCTTTCAAGGCACTTATGGGTATTGGTAGAGCAGGTGTCACGCTTCCGTACACAACACTAGGTAGTGTGAAAAGCCTGAGCAAGTGGCGGGCGGTGCAGCTGCCTTGATGGCATTGGGAGGGTACAGGCCTGTTTACTACTCAATCAGACTTAATGGCATAGGCCTGTTTACTACTCGATCAGACTTAATGGTGGGGTTAGGTTAGTTTAGGTACCATAACCTAAACTAGCCTAACCTAACCCCGCAATTAAGTGTGATCAAGTAGTAAACAGGCCTATGCGGTACACCATTAAGTATCCCCTCCCAATGATGTCATCAAGCCGGCTGGGTAACCGTGGGGCTGGCTTCACTGTCGTGGCAGGGCAGTACAATTAAGGTTCAAGGTTACTATCTCTGTTGTTGGTCTGGAGTCATAGGGAAGCTTTATTACGTCACCAGATTCTGGCTACAAGCAAATCTTAGGCCGACCAGATCAGACTTAATGGCTACAAGCGAATCTTAGGCCGACCCGATCAGACTTAATGGCTATGAGCGAATCTTAGGCCGACCCGATCATACTTAATGGCTACAAGCGAATCTTGGGGCGACCCGATCAGACTTAATGGCTATGAGCAGTAGGTTTCGTCCTGATCAGAATGAATGGCTACAAGCTGTAGGTCGACCCGATCAGACTTAATGGCAGGGTTAGATTAGGTTAGTTTCATTAATTCTGATCGGTTCTGCCTACCGCTTGTAGCTATTAAATCGGGGCGGCTTAAGATTTGCTTGTAGCCAGATCTGGTGATGTCATAAAGCTTCCCTATGACTCCAGACTAACAACGGTGATAGTAACATTGAACCTTGATTTTAGTGCCTGGCCGCGGTGGTGATGCCAGCCCCACTGTTACTGCCGGCTGCACCACCCGCCACTTGCTCAGGCTTGTCACACTACCAATAGCGTTGTGTACAGAAGTGTGACGCCTGCCCTACCATTTCCCTACTATGTACTTGATATGTTATTTAGAATGTATCTTCTCTAACAATGTTGTATCTTACCTAACAATGTTGGAACAAAAATAGGTAATAGTTAAGTAATTCACCTCCCCAGTTTATGGTGTTCTTGAGGTCCCTAATAGAAGAAGAGTAGTCAGTTGACTAATATTGCAACAGACCAAAAACCATAGGCATACTCAAGGGGGGGGGGGGGGGGCAAACAGGGCAATTGCCCCACATCCCTGAAGGTCTGTACATGCCCACTTAGGTCGAAAAATTAATGATTTTTTTTATTTTTCTTTTTGGGTGAAAATATGCCCCTGTAAAGATATAGTAGGCCAAATCCGGTGAGTTTTTTTTTGGTGGGGTACCTTATGCCCCCCCCCCCTTGAGCAAAATTGCTCCCCCCTGGAGTGAATCCTGTGTACACCACTGCTGAAAACTGTGGTTATCTTTGACTGTCTATGAGATGGTGTGGGGGGGGGGGGGGTCCAGGGGTGAAGCCCCTGGTAGGTTCTGCAGTGCAGCAAGCAAATGTGAGCGGATCATTCTATCTGTGGGTCACTGTGACTGTAATTGCTGTAAAGGTTAGGTCAGGTTTGATTATGGATCATTGTTGGTGATGTCATAGCTTTGGTATTACTGGTACACTTTTCTGTCTGTTCTAATAATATACTCTTCTTCTATCACAAACCTCAAGAACATCATTAACTGGGGAGGTGAATTACTGATCTATTACCAAATTGTTCCTGTTACATCATCATTTGATCTTTATCTTATTAAGTAAACTAACTGGGAAAGGTCAGTCAGCTGTTGTGTAAACAAAGTTTGGCAATGGGCGAGGTGACAAGCAGCAAGATATTAATTATTGAGGTTAGAATTAGTTATAGTGCAAAATATCTGGGAAGACAGCCATAGTTACCAAATGTGATATTTTCTATTGGTTGGTAGGTATATTATAGGGATTAACTAATAACTAAGGGTGTGGCAAAGACCAGCACAGCCTAATATAATATTCTGGCCTATTTAAATTTCATTTCTACTGCATACTATGCCAGGGGCATGGGAACTACTTTGAAGTGGGGTGGGGGGGGGGGGGGACTTTTTGGCAATACTATGCCAAAATTATAGCTGAAGAGAAGCAATGTGTACCGCTCTTTTCCATACCCAATGCTGCTTATTGCCAATAGTACTATGTCATATGTACTATGTCTATATGTACTATGTCATATATTTAAGGAAATGGGTTTCAATATCATATAAGGGAATGGGTCGCCACTCGCCTAACAAGCAAAAACAAAAACTAAAGAATAGCTGGTAAACATGAAGAAGGAGCAGCACTGGGTGACTGGTACTAGGGTCGCACAAAGTCGGAGAAGCGGTACTGGAGCTTGCACCGCGCCTGAACCGGCGAGCTTGACTGACTCCCGAACCTGAGGTAGCTGGTTAGGTGATTTGCTGGGCTCGCACCAAGTTGACCATGACAAAATCATGCATTTAGCATACATTTGGTACGAGTACCATACTTGGCTTGAACTGAGTTATGCTATGCCATGTTTTAGGGTGTTATGGTCAATGTTTCGGGTACATTTTTATGAATTTATCGTTATACGGTCGTACTCAAGCAAAGGCTGTCAAACCAATGCATTAGAACACACACATTTTCAGATATGTTTTTATCTACTTATATATGTCAGTTAGCTAGTTAGTAGCTAGTTAGTTAGTTATTTTGCCAACTGTTGCCGAATTAAGGTCCATTAACACACGCACTTCCGGGGATTCGCGCCAACCACGAACTGCGCCGGGGGGGGGGGGGTGGGGTCCGCCCCCTCCCCCCCAAGATCTAGAAACCACGCAATGTAGCGACAAGCGAAAGACGTTGTTAGATAGCTCGAGACAATCTCTATTGAAAGTACATAGGTAATTTTTAGGTTAAGTCAATATTGAGGTCACCAGAGGTCAAATTTTGGCTATATATGAGTGTCTTTGATAAAACCGTCTATATCTCGATAATAAAAGAGCTAGCGATGCACGGAAAAAGCGTTCGAAAGATAATTGAATTTGCTGTAAGTAAGGCTCATCAGAATTGACCTAAGGTTAATAGTTAGGTCATCAGAAGCCATTGAATTTGAAACATTCTAAAACAAATACCGAATTGGTTTTAAGGAATAACTTTTGACCGAAGCACGCTAAGGTAAAACGGATTGCAGTATTGTGTTTGTCTCGTCGAGACTCATCGAATGTTGTATTGGGTGACCTAGTTATGTCATATCCAAAAGTTGACATGACCTGAGGCCAGGTCAGGGTCCAGTCAAAGTCAACTCTTACATCAATTGATTTATCTCGACAAGCCGAATTCAATGGTGAAAACCCCATTGCTCTAAATCATACGTGACCTGGGCGGTCACATGAGTTGACCTCGTAGAGGTAAACGGACAGAAATCAGAAATGTGACATAGGGCTTTGCATTTGGGACAAGAGTGGTGGATCCACTGACTGATCCAGGCGGGGGAGGGGGCAAAGCGGCCATGCCCCCCCCCCAAACCGCCTGAAATCGGCGCAAAATTGACTCATTTCTTGATATAGAAGAAAAGCTAAGCAACTTTTACCAAGGACAGTTTGTTTTAAATCAGCTATAAATGCATATAAGCAAGCGAAATCCGATGAGTTTTAGAATTGTGTGAGGATTTTGGGGATTTGGCCTCCAAACCACCCGTACCCCCCCCACACCACCACTGTTCTGTATCCGCCAGTGGGTGGATCTGGTGAAAATTGTCAACTTTAGCCATTTCCTGTGGATTTATGTGTTTTTAATTTTTCCCATTGGCTTATAATGGGGAGGTCACGAAATAGACCTGACCTTAGGTCACCGATATAAAATTAAAATCGAGATCTACGAATTGTAGGTACCTGATGACACCTGATGACATCATGTGAGTTTCAAACCGTTTGGTCAATCATTTTGTCTGTGGCACGACCACAAACTTGTTGGAGGTGGAGTCACTTGACTTGACCTGGTGACCTGGCCTGAGATGACGAGGCAAAACATAATTAACACCGTGTGGGTAATTGATGCCCCAACAGCTGTCCCAAATTTCGCGGCGCTGCGCGCCGCCGTTGAAACTCCGGTGACAATGCCCTTGTTCTTATACAAAGTCGAGTGAACGTGTACAAAGTTGGGGGGGGGGGGGCGAGTTGCCCCCATTTTCCCCACGGTTCCCACGTCCCTGTACTATGCCAGCAGTTATGTTAGTCACCTATACAAGTTAATACACTGGAAATCAACCTTATTTTGTCAATTTGCTATCCATTCTGATCAGGGTCCTAGACTTGCTTTGGAGCTTTGGTGCAGAATGGAAAATTATGGCTAAAAATAAGCATAAGTGGAAATTCAACAAAAACATTTGTATTTGGCTTTATCAATACCTACCCAATTACCCACTCACCAGAAATAGTTATCACCTATGTCAATTCCTATCCGTCTTTCCCTCCGCAGGCTGTTCCTATCATGCCATCCATAAATCAGTATCAAGGTTCCAATTATCCAATCCGCTTAAAAATAAGGAGTGCAAAATTCACAGTAAAACTCGGGAATGAATGGGAAAATAGTATACAAGAGGTGTTGTTTTCCATCCAAATTGAAATGTCCCAATGCTAGGGCCTAGGACACTGATTCTGAGTCACCATTATGCTTTTGAAATTGGCATGGTTTCATTTTCCATGTCCTACGGACATTAGTATTGAAGCCGGTGCGCTCTCCCTTCGACTTTGTTTGGGATCAGCATACATGATGTGCTGAACACTGTATAGGGCCTAAAACAGATAATTCCAACCTTCTCTGTTGGTGTTCAGGGTGCAAGAGTTGTTTTTGCTTTGACATTGTGTCTTAGGTAAGCCATCAAGACTTTCTGAAATGATTTAAAAATCAAAGGTAGTGAGTATGCTCACTCTCACACCTCCAACTAGAAACTTATACCTACAACTAGAAATTACGTATATTTGTTTCTGTCTTATGTTTCCTATGTCCAAAAGGATACAATATAGACAAGGCATTGTTATTTTATATCCATATTTTCTCATCTGTTTTGCTATATGTGCGTTCCAGTGCACATGTAGCATATACATATTGTTTACTCATTGTTTCATCTTGTATGATACTATTGGGGATTCCACGAGAAATCGACCAAAGGGTGACACCCTCATTTCACCGATTTTGACCAAAATTGGTATATATGCTAATATGGGGAGCTAAAACGAGCTGTGAAAGTTTTACGGCGATCCAAGCAGTGGTTCAGGAGATATTCCCTCAGGCATTTTTGCAAGGTCACGGTGCAGGTCAATCTTTGACCGCCCATATCGCCGGGACTTTGAGTTTATCACGCAATATTAATTTGTCATATACTATTGGAATGGCAATGAGCTATTCTACAAGATGGTACTGCTAGATTTTACACTTTAGAAATTTCGACATTTTGCCATTTTCTGAAATTACAATTTTTTGGCGACCCCTGGTCCCTACATCGAAATTCTAAACTTTGACCATCATAATGTATTGAGTGATCAACTATCTTTCAAATAATGAAATGAAATTCATGTGGTTCTATCAATAGATAGTCAAATTTTGCCATTTTGTGCTATTTTTGTTTTAGAAAAATAAGTTATTTGCCAATAACTTTTGAATGAATCAATCTAGAAAGAGACATGTTAAATGTCATTCTGCTGTTCTCGTCAAGACACATTGAATGCAATGCAATATGACCTCTTTCTAGCATTTCTTGACCTTGACCTGAGGTCAAGGTTCATGTCCATTTTTGAGAGCCCATATCTCTGGGAATTTATGACTCAATACATATGTTTTATGTCATTGGAATGGTTATTCAAGACGGTACTGTTAGTTAGTTTTGTTTTCTTCTAAAAATTCAAAATGTTGTCATTTTTTGAAATTTTGAAATTTCTTTGGTAACCTAGAGCATCAAAATTCGAATTTTTGACATAAGCAATTATATGAATAATCAATCATCTTTGAAATAAAAAGCTAAAATGTATGTGCTTCTGCCTATACCTACATGTGCCAAATTGCATGATATTGACATATCAATTTTAAATAAAAAGGCACCATGTTCAAATTTGACGGATTTCTAGACACAAGTACATTCATTTTAGCTTTTTGTTTCGAAGATAATTGATTATTCATAAAATTGCTTATGTCGAAAATTGGAATTACGATGTTCTAGGGGTTACCAAATACACTTTTTTCATTTTTAGAAGAAGAAAAAAAACGGTACCATCTTGTAGAGTATCTCATTGCCATAATAGCAATGAGATATTCTACAATGAGATACTGGAATGATTCCAGTGATATATGCAATATATATATTGAGTCATAATTTCCGGACGATATGGGCTGCCAAGTGCCAAAGATTGACGTGAACACTGAACAGTGAATATTGATCTCAGGTCAAGGTCAATACATTTTAGAAAGTGGTCATATTGCATGCAATTCAACGTATCTCGACGAGAGCAGCAAAATGGCGTTGAACATACCTCTCTGGCTTGATTCATTAAAAAGTTATTGGCGAATAACTTATTTTTCTAACAAAATAGCACATTAACCCACACATGACGGGGGGGGGGGGGGGGGGGCAAATATTGCCCTCTGACGAATTTTCGCGATAGCTCAAAACGCAATGACGCTATCAACGTGAAACTTTGGGCACCTTCTCCCACATCAATTTTAAATTTTACATCTTCTGTGCGAAAATGAAGCAATTTCGTCGATACATTTTTGAGATATAGCAAATTTAGTGACGTCACTAGTTAACGTAATTCTGGCCGCCCGCAGGGAATAGGGTTAAATGAGGTCAGATGATAAAATAATCATCATTATCGATTTCTATGTGCAAATAGCCCATAAACATGTGTTGCATAACTTTCGAAAATCTTCTGCGCATAGTGACCTTTTGTGACCTGACATTGACCTTGACCTTTGCCAACAATCTCATTTTAGCTCATGCGGGATGTGTATTATACCTTTGGGAGCACTTTGGGTGATCATGGTCGCAATTGGGTGATCATGGTCGCAATCAAAGGCTTTGGATGGAAAGTATGGTCGATAAACTCAAATACCTCCATTTTGACCTTTGCCCCGACCTTGACCTGACATGTGACCTCAATTCGAACATTTCGAGTATGCTTTAGATGCGTCTCATTGAGAGCTTTTGAATGCCGCGTTCCGCGTCTCGCCGCGATTATTGGTTCCGGAGATAACGAGGGGGGGGGGGGGGCAATATTCCCCCTCCCCTCCCCCTCCCCCCCCCCCCGGTCAATGGTGTTCTGCTGAGACCCCGGTCAAGCGCGGGTTAAATTACAAAATTTGACTTATTTATAGAACCACATGCATTTTATTTTTTATTTGAAAGATAATTGATCTCATTAAATTTGATGGTCAAAGGTTAGAATTTCGATGTACCAAATCGCCAAAAACGCCAGAAAATTTCAGAAAACGACAAAATGTCGAAATTTCTGAAAATTATAAAATATAACAGTACTATCTTGTATAATAACTCATTGCCATTCCAATGATACATTACAAATTTATATTGCGTCATAAAGTCCCGGCGATATGGGCGGACAAAGATTGACCTGCACAGTGACCTTGGAAAAATACCTGAGGCAATATCTCCTGAACCACTACACTGCTTGGATCGCCGTAAAACTTTCACAGTTCTCAGGCTCCCCAGATTACCCTATATACCAATTGTTTTCAAAATCGGTTACATGAGGGCGGTGTTGGATTTTTCATTTCATGACCTGGCCCCGGAGAGTAAAAAAATAGGTGGAGAGTAAAATTGTCTTGTTAGGAAAATTAAGATTTTCATTTTTTGAAACATAATTTGACTTGGGAAGTTCATTTCCTGTTCATTAATTCCTGAAAGTTCATTCACAGAGGTTTTACATGGAATTCCTGATTTGTAAAATATCTTAAATCCTTGTGAGGAAAATTAAATTGTATTTTAACTACAATGTCGGTAAGATCAGGTGAAAAGAGAGCATATTTTGACACAAAACAAATGAAGAGAGCATCTTCCTGGGAACCCAAAAAGGACAGATAATGGCAAAAACATCCAAAGCTGCATGAGGGTGTCATTTTCCATTTGTTTTGGGCGATTTCTAGTGGAATGCCTCTAATATGGCATAACATGATTCTAAATTACACTTTTAAAATGTTATTTAATTATGTGATCTTTTTCCAGCTGGACTTGACTGCTGTAAAGGCTGATATCAGCTGTTCCAGTTTGCCTGTTCACCTGTTCACCATGGCATCAGATGCTGTTAAGGATGTAACTGAAGGCGTGAGAACACTAAGTGTTGGTGCGAACACCAGTAATGGCACCACAGAGAAGTGGGGCCTTGAACTTTCACACATATATCAACTGGCTGTTAAGTTTTACAAAGGTAAGATAAATAAAAGTTTCATTACACATATATTTGTATTTTAAGATAATAGCAGTTTTTTCTCTTCTCTCCGTCTGAATTTGAAACTTGATTGCCAGATCGTGTAGTTCAATGGAGGCTTAGTGGTGGTTAATCCTGCCATGTACTACCTAGTTACCTTTGTACTACCTAGTACCCTCATCTCTAGACAAGGCTTTTGCTCTCACCTATGTAGGCGCTATTTGTAAGATTCAATACTTTTTGAAGATGCTTTGTCATATAAATATTTTAGAGCATTAAAGCATGCTTTTGTTTTGCTGATAACTTCCCTTTGTATGACATGCAGTTGTGTAGATGCTTGTTAGCACTGCCTGGTGGGCTAGACAGATAAGGAATAATTATAAAAAAACATGTTGAAATAGGTTGTCAATATTCCCAACATCTCTCTACACTGGTTGGCTACTTAAACTAGGCATTTGGCAAGACAAATCACACAACTTTCTTATGTGTTTTCAGTGCATGACCTGCAGATGGCATTGCTTTAAATTCTGTCATTTTGATAACACTATAAGACTTTGTCACCATCATTGCGCCAGGCCTGCACGCCTGTTGTGTTGAGACCGAGTTGTATTAACCCTGCCCGACCAGCACGCCTGTTGCGCGGAGACTGAGTTGTTGTTTACCGGGCGTGTTGCAGACAAGTCCGGCAAGGTGCTGCAGCCGACGTACGAGCAGAAGATGCAGCAGGCGGCGCTACAGCAGCAGGCGCGCCACGGGTCGTGCCGGCCGGACGCGCTACCGCCGCTCGGCGTACTGGATGTCATCGGACGCGACCGCAGGTGACACTGACACGCTGACACGCCGACACAGGAACCACTCAGGTAACACTGACACTGACACGGTCACCGTAAGTAACACTGACACTGACACCAGGTAACGCTGACACTGACACCAGGTAACGCTGACACTGACACAAGGTAACGCTGACACTGACACCAGGTAACGCTGACACTGACACAAGGTAACGCTGACACTGACACCAGGTAACGCTGACACCGACACCAGGTAACGCTGACACAGACACCAGGTAACGCTGACACTGACACCAGGTAACGCTGACACGGACACCAGGTAACGCTGACACTGACACCAGGTAACGCTGACACTGACACCAGGTAACGCAGACACTGACACCAGGTACCGCTGACACTGACACCAGGTAACGCTGACGCTGGCACAAGGTAACGCTGATACTAACACCAGGTAACGCTGACACGGTCACCAGGTAACGCGGACACTGACACCAGGTAACGCTGACACTGACACCAGGTAACGCTGACACTGACACCAGGTAACGCTGACACTGACACCAGGTAACGCTGACACTGACACCAGGTAACGCTGACACTGACACCAGGTAACGCGGACACTGACACCAGGTACCGCTGACACTGACACCAGGTAACGCTGACACCAGGTAACGCTGATACTGGCACAAGGTAACGCTGACACTAACACCAGGTAACGCTGACACGGTCACCAGGTAACGCGGACACTGACACCAGGTAACGCGGACACTGACACCAGGTAACGCGGACACTGACACCAGGTAACGCTGACACTGACACCAGGTAACGCTGACACTGACACCAGGTAACGCTGACACTGACACCAGGTAACGCTGACACTGACACCAGGTAACGTCACCTTGCAGGATTAGTAGCTTGCAGATCACCAGAGAAGCTGTTAGAAAGAAGCTTGAGGATCTCAACTGTCATAAATGTCCTGGCCCAGACGAAATACACCCACGGATCCTGAAAGAGTTAGCTGCGTGTTTGAGTGGACCCCTATCAGTACTCTTCAACAAGTCTCTCGAGTCTTCATCACTGCCTGTAGGATGGAAAGAAGCAGAAGTGGTTCCACTGTTCAAGAAAGGGCAGCGTAAAGATCCTGGAAATTATCGACCAATCAGCCTAACTTCAATCACCTGTAAAGTCATGGAATCGCTGGTTAGAGATCATATACTAGACTACCTGATGACAAACAATTTGATATCCAAGAATTAGTATGGGTTCCAGCCAGGCAAATCGTGTGCAACTCAGCTGATAAGGGTCATTGACTATTGGACGGATGCTCTGGACCAACACGATTCAATTGATGCTGTGTACCTGGATTTCCAGAAAGCATTTGACAAGGTGCCACACAGACGTCTGATCTCCAAGCTCAAGACTCTCGGGATCCAGGGACGGATACTGCATTGGACTGAAGCTTTTCTTACGAACAGGAGACAGATGGTGACTGTGGATGGACAGAGCTCTAACTGGGTACAAGTAACCAGTGGTGTCCCCCAGGGAACTGTTTTGGGTCCATTGTTGTTCCTAGCCTATGTCAACGACCTGCCTGACCAACTGCAGAGCTGCTCCATGATGTTTGCCGATGACACGAAAGTATACAGAAGGGTGTCGGACCATAGTGATCAAGAAGCTTTGCAAGATGACCTGGACAAGCTTGGACTGTGGTCTGCAAAATGGCAACTGCCCTTCAATGCACGGAAATGCAAGGTCTTGCAATTGGGGCAGCGAAACCCAAAATTTCCATACAACATTGCAGGAGCAGAGCTTGAGAGGGTTTCAAGTGAGTTAGACCTAGGCATTTGGATCGATCACAACCTCACTTATCACGAGCATACTGCAAAGGCTGTCAAGAAGGCGACCAGAGCCTTAGGTCTAGTAAAAGCGACTTTTGCTAGACTTACTATCAAGACACTATCCATGTTATTCAAGGCATTTGTTCGTCCACATCTAGAGTATGGCAACTGTGTTTGGGGACCTATGCTGTGTGGGGACCAGGATGCTGTAGAACGTGTTCAGAGGCGTGCCACCAAGCTAGTGACTGAGATATGGCATCTTAACTATGAAGAGCACTTGAGCAAAGTGCACCTCCCAAGCAGTGGCGTATTTAGAAATCAGCCAAGGGGGGCCACATGCTTTTGGAGCACAATTCATGTTTTGAGTCTTGTCTTACCAGGGGCGTCGCCACCGGGGGGGGGGGGGGGGGGGGGGGGGGGGGGGGGCAAGTTCGCTCGGAAAGTGATGCCAAAAAAAAATCACCAAATGCAGGGACCGGCACCACCACCGCCACCACACAAAATTTGGTTGGCACCGCACAAAGCCCGGCCAACATCTGACAGCACCGCACCAGGCCCGGCAGCCTGCCCGCATATCTACTTTATTCTAGCCTTAAACTCTTAAAATAGGAATAGACAGAAAAGAAAAAGCATGCTTGATGGCATAGCACATGTCCAAATGAGAAGGTTATCTATGGATGATTTGTGGATTGCTAATGGATTGCTATAATTTAAAGTCCCATTGTAATATTCAAAGAGGTATAGGTAGACAATGCTTATTTTGTTCAAGAACCATATAGATAATACGTATAAAACCGCTTGAATTATCAGTTAAAAAAACTTTGTCCTGGTTATCTTGAAATTTACACACAAATGGAGTCCGTGCCGAATGGACACATCATATTCTGGAGTGTGACTTCGGCGCCAAGGGGGGGGGGGGCATGGCCCCATGGCCCCCCCTTAAATACGCCACTGCTCCCAAGCATGTATTACAGAAGATGCAGGGGAGATATGATCTTCGTCTACCAAATAGTTACCCACAAGCTAAATGTCATTTCTGAAGATTTTTTTTCATGATGGAAAACTCTGGTCGAACTCTGGCCACCCTCTGAAGATTCAGCAGCCTCATGTTCGTACACAACTGAGACAGAACTCCTTTTGCATCAGAGTGGTGCCTCTATGGAACAGCCTACCAACTGATGTGGTCATGTCCCCAAATGTGAACACATTCAAGAGGAGACTCGACAAGCACTGGGAAGAACGTCAGTACAGGACTAGACCATCCAGATAGCAATAGATACTAGTAACTGAGCGGGCTTCCTCAGGTCCCTTGGGACCTTCCATGCCTGTACCCTAACCTTAACCTTAACCTAACGCTGACACTGACACCAGGTAACGCTGACACTGACACCAGGTAACGCTGACACTGACACCAGGTAACACTGACATTGACACCAGGTAACGCTGACACTGACACCAGGTAACGCTGAGACTGGCACCAGGTAACGCTGACACTAGCACCAGGTAACGCTGACACTGACACCAGGTAACGCTGACACTGACACCAGGTAACGCTGACACTGGCACCAGGTAACGCTGACACTAGCACCAGGTAACGCTGACACTGACACCAGGTAACGCTGACACTGACACCAGGTAACGCTGACACTGACACCAGATAACGCGGACACTGACACCAGGTAACGCTGACACTGACACCAGATAACGCGGACACTGACACCAGGTAACGCTGACACTGACACCAGGTAACGCTGACACTGACACCAGGTAACGCGGATACTGACACCAGGTAACGCGGACACTGACACCAGGTAACGCTGCCACTGACACCAGGTAACGCTGACACTGACACCAGATAACGCGGACACTGACACCAGGTAACGCTGACACTGACACCAGATAACGCGGACACTGACACCAGGTAACGCTGACACTGACACCAGATAACGCGGACACTGACACCAGGTAACGCTGACACTGACACCAGGTAACGCTGACACTGACACCAGGTAACGCTGACACTGACGGGACCGCATATTTCATTAACACGGAATCGCATGTCACACTGCCTAATAGTCACGCACACTATAGAAGTCTGGCACGTGGTCGACGTGAGTTCTGAACTTCTGAGTATCACACAGATGCTGGCGTCAGGGAAGACGCTGTCACTGGCCGAGAAAGAACCGACACAGGTCGTGTTGAGACTGCAGGGCATACCGTGAAGCTGAGCTTTCGTATTTCACCGGCAGATGGCAACAGACGGGACATGTTTTGCGGTTCCCGGTTTCTTACAGTAGCATTTCAGAATGCAGAATGGTGTTATTACGCAATGCATAGGGCCGAGATAACACAATTATGCACGAGTGCAGTTATAGCAGGCTGGTTTGTGTGATGGCAGTTTGGGCGGCCTGTCACCAGCGTGACCCCCTGTGCCACAGGCAGGCGTGGCAGGCGCTAGGCGACCTGGCTCGACCGGAGGCCATGTCCCGGTACATCGACCTCCTGGACTCGGTCTGTCCGGCCTTCCGACCGTACGCCGAGGCGCACAAGTGCGACCTCGAAGCCAAACAGCGGCAACTGTGAGTCGCTTGGGAGGGTCGGCGCCGAGCTGGGGCTGCTGTGACATGCTGGGTGGGGTGGAGACTGTGGGTCGCTTGGGAGGGTCGGCGCCGAGCTGGGGTTGCTGT
Source organism: Chirona hameri (assembly GCA_036785665.1). Taxonomy (NCBI): domain Eukaryota; kingdom Metazoa; phylum Arthropoda; class Thecostraca; order Balanomorpha; family Balanidae; genus Chirona; species Chirona hameri. The sequence goes on along the minus strand of JAXIVJ010001611.1, from coordinate 103,439 downwards.
GCCAGGCTGGGTGGGGTGGAGACTGTGGGTCGCTTGGGAGGGTCGGCGCCGAGCAGGGGTTGCTGTGCCAGGCTGGGTGGGGTGGAGACTGTGGGTCGCTTGGGAGGGTCGGCGCCGAGCTGGGGTTGCTGTGCCAGGCTGGGTGGGGTGGAGACTGTGGGTCGCTTGGGAGGGGCGGCGCCGAGCAGGGGTTGCTGTGCCAGGCTGGGTGGGGTGCATGTTGAGCCCGCCTCAATCCAGGGAAAATGCTCCTGATACTGATTAAGAAGCGGTATTGGTTGTTCAATAGTAGAGCTGAATAGAGCATGAGACTTGCCATCTGCTTGCCAGGTAACCGTTGACGTTTGATGCACTGGATATTATGAGTTTATCTCGGCCCGTCCTGTCTGCGTGTGACAGTGTGCCGGCCGGATTATATGGGGTGTGGTGAGCTTTGGCCCAGCCAGTCCGTCCACCTTTATTTGACAGCGTTTGACGTGGAGTGGCTTGGCTGCCGTAACCACTAACCCGACATGATCCAAACCAGACCCACCAAGTCGTCTCGATTGTGACCTGACTCTGCCCGACACGTGACCTGACCCGTCCCGACCTGTGCCGCATCGTCTGGACAGAGAGGCGGAGCGTCACACCGCGCGTCAGGAGCGGCAGGAGCAGGAGCAGGGCCGCCAGCGGCTGGAGCAGATGGCCATTCAGGAGGAGCAGGAGGAGTCCAGGAGACAGGAGGAGACCAAGTGAGAGACTCACACCCTAGGGGGGGGGGGGGGGCATGGGTTAGGAGGCAGGAGGAGACCAAGTGAGAGACGCGCACCCTGGGGGAGGGGGGGGGGGGGGGTCGACACGGGGTCAGGAGACAGGACAGGACCAAGTGAGGAGCACGTCCGAGGGGGGCACGGCACGCGAGGTCAACGGACCACTGATGTCAGGAGACAGGACGAGATGAGTGAGCAACGTGTTCGGGGCAGGGGCATCATTGAGGTCAGGAGACGAGGAAACCAAGTGAGCAACGCCTCCCCTTCCGGGGGGGGGGGGGGGGCAGGGCAGAGTAAGGGACAGGCACAGGATTAGGAGATTGGGCTTAGGAGATGTGAGACCAAGGGAGGAACGCGTCCCTGACGGGCAGGTGCGACACAGGGTTCCTGGGGGACCACAGACCAGGAGGCAAGAGAGCAAGTAAGGAATACGTCCGGGGCAGGGCGGGGCCCGTGGGCTGAGTTTAGGGGATGGTAGGAAACCAAGTGAAAGACACACACTGGTAAGACAGGATGGCCGGCGCAGGGCTAGGGGACTGAGCTTAGGGAGATTGAAGGAGACCAAGTGACTAGCACGTGTTAGGGGAGGAGACCAAGTGACGATCACGTGTTAGGGGAGGAGACCAAGTGACGAGCACGTGTTTGGGGAGGAGACCAAGTGACGAGCACGTGTTTGGGGAGGAGACCAAGTGACGAGCACGTGTTAGGGGAGGAGACCAAGTGACGATCACGTGTTAGGGGAGGAGACCAAGTGGCGAGCACGTGTTAGGGGAGGAGACCAAGTGGCGAGCACGTGTTAGGGGAGGAGACCAAGTGACGATCACGTGTCACTTGGTCTCCTCCTCACTTGGTAGGAGACCAAGTGACGAGCACGGGTTAGGGGAGGAGACCAAGTGGCGAGCACCACGTGCTAGGGGAGGAGACCAAGTGACGAGCACGTGTTAGGGGAGGAGATCAAGTGGCGAGCACGTGTTAGGGGAGGAGACCAAGTGACGATCACGTGTCACTTGGTCTCCTCCTCACTTGGTAGGAGACCAAGTGACGAGCACGGGTTAGGGGAGGAGACCAAGTGGCGAGCACCACGTGCTAGGGGAGGAGACCAAGTGACGAGCACGTGTTAGGGGAGGAGACCAAGTGACGAGCACGGGTTAGGGGAGGAGACCAAGTGGCGAGCACCACGTGCTAGGGGAGGAGACCAAGTGACGAGCACGTGTTAGGGGAGGAGACCAAGTGGCGAGCACGTGTTAGGGGAGGAGACCAAGTGACGATCACATGTTTGGGGAGGAGACCAAGTGGCGGTCACGTGTTAGGCGGCCAGGAGGCAGCCAGGAGGCGGGAGGATACCAAGTGAGGAACACGTCCATGACAGGGGGAGGGGTAGTGGGGGGTTAGGAGAGTGATGGTGGGAGGTGGGAGGACACTCAGTGAGGAGCCCGTCCATGGCAGGGGGAGGTGTAGTGGGAGTTAGGAAACTGATGGTGGGAGGTAAGAGGACACCAAGTGAGGGGCCCGTCCATGGCAGGGGGAGGGGTAGTGGGGGTTAGGAAACTGATGGTGGGAGGACACCAAGTGAGGAACACGTCCATGGCAGGGGGTAGTGGGGGTTAGGAAACTGATGGTGGGAGGACACCAAGTGAGGAACACGTCCATGGCAGGGGGTAGTGGGGGTTAGGAAACTGATGGTGGGAGGATACCAAGTGAGGAACACGTCCATGGCAGGGGGAGGTGTAGTGGGGGTTAGGAAACTGATGGTGGGAGGTGGGAGGACACCAAGTGAGGAACACGTCCATGGCAGGGGGAGGTGTAGTGGGGGTTAGGAGAGTGATGGTGGGAGGACACCAAGTGAGGAACACGTCCATGTCAGGGGGAGGGGTAGTGGGGGTTAGGAAACTGATGGTGGGAGGATACCAAGTGAGGAACACGTCCATGGCAGGGGGAGGGGTAGTGGGGGTTAGGAAACTGATGGTGGGAGGACACCAAGTGAGGAACACGTCCATGTCAGGGGGAGGGGTAGTGGGGGTTAGGAAACTGATGGTGGGAGGATACCAAGTGAGGAACACGTCCATGGCAGGGGGAGGGGTAGTGGGGGTTAGGAAACTGATGGTGGGAGGACACCAAGTGAGGAACACGTCCATGTCAGGGGGAGGGGTAGTGGGGGTTAGGAAACTGATGGTGGGAGGACACCAAGTGAGGAACACGTCCATGTCAGGGGGAGGGGTAGTGGGGGTTAGGAAACTGATGGTGGGAGGTGGGAGGACACTCAGTGAGGAACACGTTAGGGGACTGAGGCCAGTAGAGAACACATCCATTCCGCTGAACGTGATGCTGAAGAACAGTTGGGGCTTTCCATGTCAAATCGATCACCAAAATACAGCAACCTCTCCGATTTGCTTCAAACTTTGAATTCATGTCGGTTTATGGGCAAAACCATCTCAGGTGCTTTGATTTGGATATTTGACCTCAGGGCACTAAGCTAGAAGTCATTGAGCTTTGACCTGACCCCATTACATTCCAAAGTTCAAGAGCCTATAACTTTGCAAGTTTTTGTCCCAGTCTCACGAAATAAAATGCTTGCAATAGGCAATGGGCCCAACTTTATTTTGCACATAAAACATTTAAGGTGAATGACCTTTGACCTGATTTGACCTTGAACTGAAATCTTACAATTTGAATAGCAAAAATCACACCACCTCCTATTTTGCTCATTCTTACATATAACATTGCCCAACATGTCCTCTACAAACTGGGGACAAAATGGTGTGGACCATTCATAAGTTTTGAAGAAAACGGTACTTAAAATCGGTGCTGTCACGTGACCTGACCCAACTATAGAGTAGTGATTTTCATTGTTTTACAAATATTTTGATGTGTGAGATGATAGCTGATGCCATTGTGAGAATAATAAGTTGAAGAAATATGATCATAATATGGCAGTAATATCTTTATTGTATACCAAATATACTAAATGAAAAGATCCTAGCTTTCGTGGCTAGCACATTATCAAGGATGAGTTTTGTACATGCTTTTGAAAAAATATAACATACAGCTTGCGCACGTTCCAAATTGCGGTGGGGTACTCATATCAATCTCGCGTAATACACGTACAGACACACATACATATACACTTCACACTTCTCGGTGTATCGAATAGCGGTGGGGTTCTCATATTCAATCTCGCATAATACATGTACAAACACACATACCTATACACTTCACACTTCTCGGTGTTTCATAACAACCCACAGACCTCCCCCTCATAACCTCCCCCTCTCTTCTATATTTTGGAATTAGGGTAAGAGTTATGATATGACGATACATTACGGTGATATAATGACAAGCAATCATGATGTAAAATCCCATCCAATCCCATATAGGCACTCGAATTTGGTCATGAAGCCTCAATTACTGCATTAATCATCATGGTGATGCTCTAGAGCGTGGTGGTGGTGATGCTCAAGGTAATGCTCTATATCGTTTTTTTGGGGGAGGGGGTGGGGTTGTTCTTTAAGTTCTTATTTCATAACGGCCCACGGACTGGAGGTCGGGTCGTATCGCGTTTTGAAGTCACCACATATGGTGATTTCAAGGGGTGATATGACCTGGCCTCCCGTCTGTGGGTTGTTATGAAACACCGAGAAGTGTGAAGTGTATAGGTATGTGTGTTTGTACATGTATTATGCGAGATTGAATATTAGAACCCCACCGCTATTCGAAACACCGAGAAGTGTGAAGTGTATATGTATGTGTGTCTGTACGTGTATTATGCGAGATTGATATGAGTACCCCACCGCAATTTGGAACGTGCGCAAGCTGTGTGTTAGATTTTTCAAAAGCATGTACAAAACTCATCCCTGATAATGTGCTAGCCACGAAAGCTATGATCTTTTCATTTAGTATATTTGGTATACAATAAAGATATTACTGCCATATTATGATCATATTTCTTCGACTTGTTTTACAAATATGCCGATATGGGTCTCATCTGAAAAGCCGCAGGCTAACCAATCCATTCCTAATGTTTTCGATTATATGGAATGTCAAATAGGTTATGTGTGACCTTGACACATGACTGATTTGTGACCTTGACACCCGTATCATTGACTTGACCTGGAGCATTGGTTTCTCACAATACGTTACAGCATAGCCAATATGGGTATCGTTTGAAAGCTCAGCAGTTAACCAATGCATTCGTGATGTTTTCAAGCATGTGGAATGTCGCACAGGTCACAAGTGACATGTATGTGTATGTGTATACAGGTACAGGTCACATACATGTCACAGGTCACATGTGACCTGTATGTGACCTGTATGATGTCATGCAGGTCACATGCTATCCCAGATGTTTGAAAACATAACGAATGCATTGGTTAGCCGCTGGGATTTCAAACGATACCCATATTGGCTAATGACTATGCTGTAACGTGTTATGAGAAACCAATGCTCCAGGTCAAGTCAGGTCACGTGTCAAGGTCACACATAACCTATTTGACATCCCATATAATCGAAAACATTATGAATGGATTGGTTAGCTTACAGCCTTTCAAATGACACCCATATCGGTATAATTTTAAAACATAATGGAAACAACTACTCCAGGGTTAGGTGTCGCGACAGCGCCGATTTTAAGTTTTCTTCTAAACTTATGAATAATGGGCCACGACATTTGTTTCCAGTTTGTAGAGGACATGTAGGGCAATGTTATATGTAAGAATGAGCAAAATCGGAGGTGGCGTGATTTTTGCTACTCACATTTTAACATTTCAGTTCAAGGTCAAATCAGGTCAAAGGTCATTGACCTTACATGTTTTATGTGCAAAATAGAGTTTGGGCCCATTGCCTATTCCTTGCATTTTGTTTCGTGAGACTGGGACAAAAACTTGCAAAGTTATATGCTCTTGAACTTTTGAATGTAATGGGGTCAGGTCAAAGTTCAATGACCTCTAGCTCAGTGACCTAAGGTCAACATTTAGCAGCAATGCTCATGCGATGACTTTACACATTGCAGCATGTCCACAAAGTCTCAAGAAAATCGAAGGGGCGAGGTAAAAAAATGGTCTGTTTTTGATCGATTTGACATGGCCCCGGGGTTGGTCTATTGGGACACGAGGCGGTGTTCGAAGCCGTCTACCAGGAAAAGGTAGGCGTCCAATGCAGTCGTTTGATTCGAATATGATGTAGTACCGAGCCGAGCAGGCGAAATGTTGTGAAGTTGTGATAATCACCGATGTCTGATTTGAACTGATGACGACCACCCGCCTGATGCTGTGGAGTCGTCCGCGCAGCCTGAACCCTGCCACCTCGGTGACGACACGTCCGGCTACGACACCTGCCAAATGTGACAGCCTGTCAAATATCCGAGCATCGCTCAGACGTCCGGTGACGACGTCAGACTGAGCCCGGCCCGGTCCGACTATCGTCGGCTCCTCTCCGCGCGTCCCCGGCTCCCCGGCGGCGGCGGCGGCGGCGGAGGCGGCGCTGATTGGCTGTCGGCTGCGGGCGGCGGCGATGATTGGCTGACGGCCGTCTGTGGCCGCTGGGTCGGCCGGTCGGTGCACCGCGTGGCCGTGTTGGTGTGTCGGCGGTGTCGGCCGTGTTGGCGGAGGGCGGTTGGTGTGCTGTGCAACTCGCAGCCGGGACTGGTCAGGTCAGGCTATTTCTGCCCCCCCCCCCCCGATTTCGCCTGTGGAGCGAACAGCGCTCTGCGGTGGTTACAGTCTCGGCCGGCTCAAGGTTTTACTGGCCAGTAAAAATGGTAGCACTTTGCTTTTGTTGGTTGTCCTTTGCTGGCGTGAATGTAGCGTGCTTGATGCTAGTCTGGAGGCATTTTGGCTAATGAGTCTGTCTTTCTGGACGGTACTCGTAACATGGTTTTCTGGACGGTACTCGTAACATGGTTTTCTGGACGGTACTCGTAACATGGTTTTCTGGACGGTACTCGTAACATGGTTTTCTGGACGGTACTCGTAACATGGTTTTCTGGACGCTACTCGGTAACATGGTTTTCTGGACGGTACTCGTAACATGGTTTTCTGGACCCTACTCGGTAACATGGTTTTCTGGACGGTACTCGTAACATGGTTTTCTGGACGGTACTCGTAACATGGTTTTCTGGACGGTACTCGGTAACATGCTGTACGGCTGGCTGACAAACTGATGGTGAGTTGGCAACCCAGCCCAGTTGGTAACCCAGCCCAGTTGGTAACCCAGCCCAGTTGGTAACCCAGCCCAGTTGGTAACCCAGCCAGTGTTTTCTCTCAATGCCTCTCCGCGGTTGACTGGAGCTGCCGTGTTCCGCGGGTGTTGAGAATTGCGCTGAGAGCTGTGCTGCTGCTTATTGCGGGCTACCGGCTCTGAAGGACGGGACGGGCAGCTGAGCGGGCCAGTGATGGCTCAGTGCCGAGGCGGACGACGTGTCGGGTGTTCTGAAGGACGGGACAGGTAGCTGAGCGGGCCAGTGATGGCTCAGTGCCGAGGCGGACGACTGTCGGGTGTTCTGAAGGACGGGACGGGTAGCTGAGCGGGCCAGTGATGGCTCAGTGCCGAGGCGGACGACGTGTCGGGTGTTCTGAAGGACGGGACGGGTAGTTGAGCGGGCCAGTGATGGCTCAGTGCCGAGGCGGACGACGTGTCGGGTGTTCTGAAGGACGGGACGGGTAGCTGAGCGGGCCAGTGATGGCTCAGTGCCGAGGCGGACGACGTGTCGGGTGTTCTGAAGGACGGGACGGGTAGCTGAGCGGGCCAGTGATGGCTCAGTGCCGAGGCGGACGACGTGTCGGGTGTTCTGAAGGACGGGACGGGTAGCTGAGCGGGCCAGTGATGGCTCAGTGCCGAGGCGGACGACGTGTCGGGTGTTTGAGTTCACGCATTAATTAACTGGTGGGGAGGAACAGAGGTATGCTGTCGCACGTTTCTGGTATACTGTTACAGGCTGATGGCTGGTCTATCTTTGGAAGTTGTACGATCAGGGTGGCTGAGGTGCTGCTGCTTGCCGTTTTGTTCCATTGTATACTTTTTATAGTATATACGAAGCTAGTATGTCGAAATTGTTACAATTGTCGTTGTACTTTTAATCAAGCACCTCTTCGAATAAGATGAACGTTGATCTGCATCGCTTATCCTGCAGCAGAAGACGAATTAATCGAATCTTCTCCGTCCACCACCTGTTTATTACGCTCGACATTAGTCTGGTCACGGCACTCGTCTCGTCTCTCGGCTGCTGTACCGGTGCGTTCGTTTGTACCCCGGGTCGCGCACGCTGTCCAGTACCCACCTCTGGGTGGAGGGACGCCGGGTCGCGCACGCTGCCCAGTATCCACCTCTGGGTGGAGGGGCGCCGTTCGTTTGTACCCCGGGTCACGCACGCTGTCCAGTACCCACCTCTGGGTGGAGGGACGCCGGGTCGCGCACGCTGCCCAGTACCCACCTCTGGGTGGCAGTGTCCCAAAATTTGTTGATTGGGGTGGGCAATGACACCCAAATGTGAATAATTTTCCACTATCACTCCCCATTTTAGGAGTAATTTTGTACCTATCTCCCAAATGATGAATTGTGATATTGATTCTGACATAAACATTGACTAAAATACATGATTTCAATGAAAATTAGTTTTTCATATTCCATAACAGGAATCAATATTGTACCATTTTATAAATTATTTTCCACTCTCATGGTCTTTTTTGGCTCAAATTTTCCACTCTGACACCCAAGCACAAATTTAGTTTTGGGACACTGCTGGGTGGAGGGGCGCCGTTCGTTTGTACCCCGGGTCACGCACGCTGTCCAGTACCCACCTCTGGGTGGAGGGACGCCGTTCGTTTGTACCCCGGGTCACGCACGCTGCCCAGTACCCACCTCTGGGTGGAGGGACGCCGTTCGTTGGAGGCCGGGTCACGCACGCTGCCCAGTACCCACCTCTGGGTGGAGGGGCGCCGTTCGTTTGTACCCCGGGTCACGCACGCTGTCCAGTACCCACCTCTGGGTGGAGGGACGCCGTTCGTTGGAGGCCGGGTCGCGCACGCTGCCCAGTACTCACCTCTGGGTGGAGAGGCGCCGTTCGTTTGTACCCCGGGTCGCGCACGCTGTCCAGTACCCACCTCTAGGTGGAGGGACGCCGGGTCGCGCACGCTGTCCAGTACCGCGTGGTGTCGGCGTAGGCATTGGACCCGCATCTGTTATCGGGGATTAACACGCTCTCCTCTGTTGACTGAGGTCGGGCCCGTCCATCGCTGTAGCCTGGCTCTAGCACTAAGCTGTAATCAGGAGTGTTTGTGGTAGATATCTGAGGTGCAATCCCTGGTCATAGGGAGGTGTGCTTACGACAGACGTTTGTGCAGAGTTAATGGTGGCGTGGGCTGAGCTTAACGAAAAATGCCTCGCCTTCACCCTCACATTGATATTTTTGTCTCTTAAAGGGAACTGTTCACCTTGTTTTTTGTTTAATATATACCGTACCACAAGTATCCGTCCCGTCTCCCATCGCTGATTGGCTGATGTGTTGCCCTTATAAGGGACACGGAGGGGGATTTCCTTGACAGATTGCTTGATAATTAGCAGTAAAGGGCATTTTGAGTTCAAAAACACGAATATGACTTTGGTTTGGACCATAGACGGATATCTGTGGATAAAAAGTTAGTTTCTCTTTGTATGACACGTGACGTCATACAACACCAGTGGGTGGACCTGACCTGACTCTGGCTCCGCCTGCCGCCTACTACAGTCTCTGACAAGGGGCCGCCGCGCCGCCCGGGCGGCTGAGCGGATATTAGCGAGACGTCGTGATCAAAGACTACATGCCAAAGAGTATCAAAAACCCGGATGTAACGTCAACAAATCAGCCAATCAGCGATGGGAGTACCATGCCCGCTTGTGGTACGGTACATATTACACGCTGAGAAGGTGAACAGTTTCCTTTAACGGTGTCATAATGCGCCATTTGCATTGGAGGTTTGCAAGTAAAAATGTATGTGTATGGTGTTCTACGAAATAGCTGTTGTTAGCATTACTAATTCCATTCGCGAAGTTTCTCATCTTTTGGAGTGGTTTTGTCACTCACTGAGTTTTTCTGTTGCCCAGTTTTTCCTTGCGAATGTATTTCATTACGAATTGCGTGTCTGCCCACGTGGCTTCCAGCCTGCCAAGTGTCATTTTTTTTTACTATGCCACGGGCAATGCATTTTCTATTCACGCCACCGCTATTGTTGTCCAAAATTAGCCACCACAATAAACCGAAGCAAACATAAGTCCGCCGCCAATAAGTCCAAACTTTTGATCGCCTCGAGCTAAGGCAAACAATCGCTCTGGCTATTTTTGCTGAGCTTTCGCGATGAAGCGGAGCTGGTAAACCGGCAGCGCAATGGTCGCTGATTCAGTATCAGAATCAGTCGTCAGCTGGCCCTGCATGGCGCCGGTATACCCTGACTCAGGGACCGCTGATTCAGTCGTCAGCTGGCCCTGCATGGCGCCGGTATACCCTGATCCAGGCGCCGCTGATTCAGTATCAGAATCAGTCGTCAGCTGGCCCTGCATGACGCCGGTATACACTATACCCTGCCTGCCGCCGCCGCTGAACCCCGCTCAACCTGATCAGAGTACCAGTATGAACTCGAATCACCTCGCCGACCTGCCAATGATGCAGATCAGTAACCCGTATGTCAGCATCCGTAACCCGTATGTCAGCGGCTAACCCGCATCGACACCGCGCTGACGCTCCGTTGGTGTTTATGGACGCCAAGCCTTGGCAGTTGTTTATGGACGCCAAGCCTTGGCAGTTGTTTATGGACGCCAAGCCTTGGCAGTTGTTTATGGACGCCAAGCCTTGGCAGTTGTTTATGGACGCCAAGCCTGGGCAGTTGTTTATGGACGCCAAGTCTTGGCAGTTGTTTATGGACGCCAAGCCTGGGCAGTTGTTTATGGACGCCAAGCCTTGGGAGTTGTTTATGGACGTCAAGTCTTGGCAGTTGTTTATGGACGCCAAGTCTTGGCAGTTGTTTATGGGCGCCAAGCCTTGGCAGTTGTTTATGGACGTCAAGTCTTGGCAGTTGTTTATGGACGCCAAGTCTTGGCAGTTGTTTATGGACGCCAAGTCTTGGCAGTTGTTTATGGGCGCCAAGTCTTGGCAGTTGTTTATGGACGCCAAGTCTTGGCAGTTGTTTATGGACGCCAAGCCTTGGCAGTTGTTTATGGACGCCAAGTCTTGGCAGTTGTTTATGGGCGCCGAGCCTTGGCAGTTGTTTATGGACGCCAAGTCTTGGCAGTTGTTTATGGACGCCACGTCTTGGCAGTTGTTTATGGACGCCAAGTCTTGGCAGTTGTTTATGGACGCCAAGTCTTGGCAGTTGTTTATGCACGCCAAGCCTGGGCAGTTGCGGCGCACTTATGCCCAATTCCAGGGCTGCGGAGTCGGAGTCGGAGTCGGAGTTGGTCGGAGTCGGCAGTTGTGGCCGGAGTCGGGGGGGGGGGGGCGTTAAACGCCCCCTGATTATCTTCCGAACCAATGATCGCAGCGAGACGCGCAAGGCGGCACTCGAAAGCTCTCAATGAGACGAATCTAAAGCGTATGCAAAAATGTCAAAGTGAGGTAAAATGTCAGGTCACGGGTCAGGTCAAAAGTCAAAATCGACGTATTTGAGTTTATGGGCCATACTTTCCATCCAAAGCCTTCGATTACAACCAGGATCCCCCGCCCACCGAGAGTCTGCAGCGGAGCGTTCACCCCACGGCCGGCCACGCTGCCAGAACTCTCTGCTGCACTGAAACGCATGGGGTCATCGAAGGCCAGCGGACCTGACGGTATCACCATATCGATGATGAGAATGACGTTCCGGGTTGTGGGCCTGCACATAATACATGTTATTAACAGCTGTATCGCAAACTGTGCACTACCCCCAGCCTGGAGAACGGCCACGGTAATCCCACTGCACAAGGGAGGGGATGCCACCGATCCCAATAATTACCGGCCCGTCTCGATACTGTCGGTCGTAGAGAAGCTTTGCGAGCGTGTGGTTTGCACCCAACTAATGGAATACCTGCTTAGTCATAGTATTCTATGTGATGAACAGTATGGTTTCCGCCCCGGCCAATCCACGGAGGCGGCCCTGCTCGATGCTGTCACGTATGTCACTAACAATATTGACGGAGGACGCGTGACGTCACTTGTCACTGCAGACACATCCAAAGCTTTTGACAGCGTCGAGCATGACCGTCTCCTGGAGAAGCTGGGGTGGTACGGGATCGACCAGCGCTGGTTCCGTGCCTGGCTCAGCGGGAGAACCCAGACCATCAGAGGCGGATCATCACGTGAGCTGCCAGTGACACATGGGGTCGTACAGGGCTCCATACTGGGCCCGGTACTATTCCTCCTGTTCACCAATGACTTGCCTCAGCACATTCCGCATGGCAAGATGGTGATGTATGCGGATGATGTCCAGTTCTTGGAATCTGATTTCCCTGGCAACTTTCATGATTTAAAAACGCGCATCGAAATCAATCTAGCTATCGCGATGAGATGGTATACTCAGAACAGGCTAAAGATAAACCCGTCAAAAACTGAAATGATTATCCTCAAATCACGACGACAGAACAGTCCGGAATTCTCTGTTCTCATCGGTGATTCCGAAATCACTCCAGCTCCGTTTGTCAGGATATTGGGCGTCACCATAGATGCATCGTTAGCGTGGGAAAAACACATATCGACTGTCGTGCAGCGGTGCTACTGCACGCTTATCGCTCTGGCCAGGATGCAGCGCCGTGTACCGCGCGATGTGAAGAAGCTGCTGGTGGAGGCACTAGTATTCCCCTATATACGCTACTGTTTGGCTGTGTGGGGCGGATGCACGTCTACCCAACTAAAACGCATTCAGAAGTGTGTCAACTTCGGTGCCCGAATTGTTATGGACCTTGCGTACCGAGATCGAGTATCAGCGGCCCTAAAAGAGCTCTGTTGGCTCAGAATAGAAACGCTTATAGCCGAGCACGACTTGCATATTATGTACAAGCTCATCCATGACGCAGACGCACCAGTGTCAATCCGCCGACTCCTGGCCGACCGCTCCGAGGTATCTTGTCGCACCACTCGAGCGACACAAAACCGAGAGCTGGAAGTTGCCCGAGTCAGAACGGAGTTTGCGCGGCGCTCCTTTCTGTGTCGTGCGACGCGGGCATGGAATCAGCTGCCGATGACTGTCAGGTGTTCTCCAAGTTTTATAATTTTTAAAGCGAACGTAGGTGAAGTCATGTAATTTAACTTTGAAATGAGTGTGATATGCGATGAGTATGTTTTAATGCAGTGTTTTTACTGAGCTGTAAATGACGTGGATTACTGAAAAACCATGCAATGGATGTATCCGAAATATATGATGATGATGATGATGATGATCACCCAAAGGGCTGTCAAAGGTATTCTACACATCCCGTGTGAGCTAAGGTGAGATTGTTGGCCAAGGTCAGGTCACAAGGTCACTATGCTCAAAATATCTACGGAAGTCATGCAACACATGTTTTATGAGTTATTTTCCACGTAGAATTCGATAGATAGATAGATAGTCATTTTACCACCTGACTTCATTTACGTCAAGTTAACCCACGCCGTGCCGGGGGGGGGGGGGGGGTAGACACCCCCCCCCTATCAGTTTTTTTTAGGATAGCGTAAAAACGGCGGCGCTTCGGGCATCAATTGCACACATTATGTAGAAAACAAATACCTCGGGTAATCTCAAGTCAGGTCACCAGACCAGGTCACGTGACCCCATACAAAACTTGTGGTCGTACCACAGTCACAGCTTTTGGATGATGGGTTTTACACTTATAGGATGTCATAAGGTCATATATATCTACAATTCGTTTATCTTCGATTTGTGTATATCAGCGACCTAAGGTCGGGTATGGGCGCCATATGACCTTCGTTGTCGGAGCGCCCCTAAACCCCAATCAAAATAAATACAAATAAACAAGGTCGGGTCAATTTCGTGACCTCCCCCATTATAAGTCGATGGGGAAATATGCAAATGCTTCCTATTCCAGGGATACGCAAGATATCAATCTAATTCCTTCTGGATCATGTTATTATAGGCCATTGTTGATGACCTAGGTGCCATTTTTGTTCAGTGACCCCTACAGGGTCAGCCGAGGTCATCCGAGGTCACCAAGAGTTGTATGTCAATAACTATCGACATAATGACGATAAAGAAGTGAAAACGACACCAATGTGTTTGTCTCGTCGAGACATGTCTTCCCATATGCAGCATGACATGCTTCGGTCACCACTTGACCTTGACCTGTGGTCAAATTTTCAAGTTGACCTAACCTGGTCAACACTAATATGAGTTGAAGCGCCTTGATGAGACAAACACGATGGCATCACAATTATTGCCTTGTCTTTATTAGATAAAAAGCTATTTGTGAAAAACTGTTTTGTGAAAAATAGCCTTTTTGACATTTGATGAGCTCTGGAGCCTAAACTATTGACCTGAGCTAAAATCTAAGGACACTTTGTCTATTGCATGTTTCAAGAGCTTTCCATTGCTGTTTTCCGTTTGTTCCTGCGATATCTGGGGGTTTCTGGAGCGAAGTCCTAAAACTGGAAAATTTGACCTTTGATGACCTCTGGTGACCTCAATATTGGCTTTAGGAAAACAATATCTGAGGTACTTTCGAATGTGCATGTCCAGAGATTTCGAACGCCTTTTTCCGCGTCTTTCTAGCCCTTTTAGTTTTTGAGTTAGAGAGGAGTGGTGTCTAACAGGGCCTCTCAAGCCCATTTTCCAGGTCTCTCAAGCCCATTTTCGAGCATGGATTATAACTTGGCTATCTCAACTCAAAACCCCATGTGAACTGTTTCCTTTAACCCGCGAGTTACTGGGGTATATTTCATAACGCGACTTACTGGGGGGGGGGGGGGGGGGTGGAGGGGGCTATTTTTAGCCCCCCCCTCTGATCTCCGGAACTACTGGACCGAATGTAAAATTCAAACGGCGTTCGATAGCCCGGGGAAATTTATCGAGGGAAACATAATATTGTTGACCTCGGGGTCAGCAATGACGTCACAGGTTAGGTCAAGTACAAAATGTTTGACCGTGTCAAAAGGTCTCGATGGATGGAATTGTCGCGCAAAATTGCTATATTAAACGCATAAGCTGTCGATAAATCGGTATGATTCGTGTGTCTGACACTTCTAAGTACCTTTCTAAGCTGTTTATGACCTTGGGTCAGGTCAAGGTCATCCGAGGTCACGAGGTCAAACTGCAGATTACGGTCATTAGGCGTTGTAACACATGTTTATGGGTTTGTTTTTCGTCTAGAACGCGAAAAATGACCTTAGAACATTGCTTATTCCATATAAATAGAAGTAAAAAGCAAAAATGGAAATGCGTTTTTATGCATAGTAATGCTGAAGTGGCCGATTTTTGTCATTTAAAGGTCATAACTCGGTCATTTTTAAAGATATCGACTTGAAATTTGGTGCACATATTCACCGCATACGTCTAGATCACATATATTCCGGTTTTTGTATAACTCTGATTTTTTCTTGAAAATTTTGTAAAAACAAAAAAAAATGTATTTGGATTTCTCAAAATTTTGAATTTCACAAAATCTCACAAATCCGAGATAGCAGTTTGATAGCCCGGTCTATTGTCAGTAATTTGATTTAAAACAATTTAGTTTATCTCAAATATCGTACCTTTGACAGCGTTTTCCGCAAACCATTATTTTGCAACAAAAACCTAAGAACATGACGTCACTCTGACGTCATTCCCGGTTGACCTATCATAGCCTTATATTTTTCCTTTTGCCAACATGTGTGGAATTGATGTGAGAGAAAGTACTGCAAGTTTGGTGACGATACCGGTGTTTGTTTAGGAGTTATTGCAAAATAACGGGAGGGGGGGCAAAAAATAGCCCCCCCCCCAGTAACTCGCGGGTTAAGGCGGCCGTACTCTAGCCGTGATGTCGCCGCGTTTTTCCGCGAAGTTGGCGTGATTTTCCGCTAGTGCGACGGCCGAAATTCGCAAAACGCGTCTGAACGCACTTCATTCAGCCGGCGGAGTCGCGTTTCGCCAACATTTCGCGGCAGGAAAAAAAGCTGATCATGTTCAGCTTTTCCGCAACGGAATCGCTGAACTATGTTCTTAGTATGAACTGTGTTCTAACTATGTTCTATAGGGGGAACGAATTGTGCACAGCATGTTCTTGCCGCTGTTATATTTATGGTGTGCAAGTTTCGTGGTTGTTAATTTTTATTTTCGTGGAAAATGACCATCAATTATCTCGAGTAGGGAGACTGTCTGTAGGCTGGAGGGGCGACATCGCGCGACTTTCGATTTCGATAGGCGCGACTTTCCGCGGCGGAAAGTCGCGGCGACGTGGCGGCCGAATGGCCTAGTCTACGGCTGCCTTGTGTGACCTTAGCAGTCGGTACGCCCATAAACCCCCCGCGGTCCTCGGCTGCTTCGGTCATATGTGTGCGAGCGCACGTGCCACGTCTGTGCCTGTGGTCCTATCTCTGCCCCGGTGTGTATGTGTGTGAGTCCGCTCCGTCCGTCCGTCCGTCCGTCCGTCCGTCCGTCCGTCCGTCCGTCCGTCCGTCCGTCCGTCCGTCCGTCCGTCCGTCCAGGGGCATTGGTCCGTGGGTCGATGTGTGACGGCGGCTCTCTTCATATGAGCGGCGACCCGGCCTGTCCTGAGGCGACCCGGCCTGTCCTGAGGCGACCCGGCCTGTCCTGAGGCAACCCGGCCTGTCCTGAGGCGACCCGGCCTGTCCTGAGGCGACCCGGCCTGTCCTGTGGCGACCCGGCCTGTCCTGATATCGGTACTGATACGGGACTGACACCGATACGACACTGACACCGACACAGATACCGGCATCGGCACCGAATACAGACACGACACCTACACTGACACCTACACTGACACCTACACTGACACCTACACTGACACCGAATACAGACACGACACATACACTGACACCGACACCCACACCGACACTGACACCGACTGACACCGAATACAGACACGACACCTACACTGACACTGACACTGACACCGACACTGACACCGACACTGACACCGTCACTGACACCGTCACTGACACCGTCACTGATACCGTCACTGACACCGTCACTGACACCGTCACTGACACCGTCACTGACACCGTCACTGACACCGTCACTGACACCGTCACTGACACCGTCACTGACACCGTCACTGACACCGTCACTGACACCGTCACTGACACCGTCACTGACACCGTCACTGACACCGTCACTGACACCGTCACTGACACCGTCACTGACACCGTCACTGACACCGACACCGTCACTGACACCGTCACTGACACCGTCACTGACACCGTCACTGACACCGTCACTGACACCGTCACTGACACCGTCACTGACACCGTCACTGACACCGTCACTGACACCGTCACTGACACCGTCACTGACACCGTCACTGACACAGTCACTGACACCGTCACTGACACCGTCACTGACACCGTCACTGACACCGTCACTGACACCGTCACTGACACCGTCACTGACACCGTCACTGACACCGTCACTGACACCGTCACTGACACCGTCACTGACACCGTCACTGACACCGTCACTGACACCGTCACTGACACCGTCACTGACACCGTCACTGACACCGTCACTGACACCGTCACTGACACCGTCACTGACACCGTCACTGACACCGTCACTGACACCGTCACTGACACCGTCACTGACACCGTCACTGACACCGTCACTGACACCGTCACTGACACCGTCACTGACACCGTCACTGACACCGTCACTGACACCGTCACTGACACCGAATACAGACACCGACACTTGCCACCGACACTGACACTGACAGACACTGACACTGACACTGACACCGACACCGACACCGACACTGACGCTGACGCTGACGCTGACACTGACACTGACACTGACACTGACACTGACACTGACACTGGCACTGGCACTGACACCGACACTGACACTGACACTGATACCGACACTGACACCGAATACAAACACGACACCTACACTGACACCGACACTGACACTCAATACAGACACGATACCTGCACTGCCACCGACACTGACACTGACACAGACACCGACACCGATACCGATACCGATACCGATACCGACACCGACACTGACACTGACACTGACACAACGACACACACCGACACCGACACTGACACTGACACTGACACTGACACTGACACTGACACTGACACTGACACTGACACTGACACCGACACTGGTCGCCTTGTCGTGCTCCGATGGGACCAATCGAGGTACGCCCGATATCGACGCCGGTCGTGCGCCGTCCGGTACCCACTCGGCATGCGTGGGTCGACTGGTGGCCAGGGGTTGGTCACTCGCCCGATATCGACGCGGGTCGTGCGCTGTCCGGTGCCCACTCGGCATGCGTGGGTCGACTGGTGGCCAGGGGTTGGTCACTCGCCCGATATCGACGCCGGTCGTGCGCTGTCCGGTGCCCACTCGGCATGCGTGGGTCGACTGGTGGCCAGGGGTTGGTCACTCGCCCGATATCGACGCGGGTCGTGCGCTGTCCGGTACCCACTCGGCATGCGTGGGTCGACTGGTGGCCAGGGGTTGGTCACTCGCCCGATATCGACGCGGGTCGTGCGCTGTCCGGTGCCCACTCGGCATGCGTGGGTCGACTGGTGGCCAGGGGTTGGTCACTCGCCCGATATCGACGCGGGTCGTGCGCTGTCCGGTGCCCACTCGGCATGCGTGGGTCGACTGGTGGCCAGGGGTTGGTCACTCGCCCGATATCGACGCGGGTCGTGCGCTGTCCGGTGCCCACTCGGCATGCGTGGGTCGACTGGTGGCCAGGGGTTGGTCACTCGCCCGATATCGACGCGGGTCGTGCGCTGTCCGGTGCCCACTCGGCATGCGTGGGTCGACTGGTGGCCAGGGGTTGGTCACTCGCCCGATATCGACGCGGGTCGTGCGCTGTCCGGTGCCCACTCGGCATGCGTGGGTCGACTGGTGGCCAGGGGTTGGTCACTCGCCCGATATCGACGCGGGTCGTGCGCTGTCCGGTGCCCACTCGGCATGCGTGGGTCGACTGGTGGCCAGGGGTTGGTCACTCGCCCGATATCGACGCGGGTCGTGCGCTGTCCGGTGCCCACTCGGCATGCGTGGGTCGACTGGTGGCCAGGGGTTGGTCACTCGCCCGATATCGACGCGGGTCGTGCGCTGTCCGGTGCCCACTCGGCATGCGTGGGTCGACTGGTGGCCAGGGGTTGGTCACTCGCCCGATATCGACGCGGGTCGTGCGCTGTCCGGTGCCCACTCGGCATGCGTGGGTCGACTGGTGGCCAGGGGTTGGTCACTCGCCCGATATCGACGCGGGTCGTGCGCTGTCCGGTACCCACTCGGCATGCGTGGGTCGACTGGTGGCCAGGGGTAGGTCACTCGCCCGATATCGACGCGGGTCGTGCGCTGTCCGGTGCCCACTCGGCATGCGTGGGTCGACTGGTGGCCAGGGGTTGGTCACTCGCCCGATATCGACGCGGGTCGTGCGCTGTCCGGTGCCCACTCGGCATGCGTGGGTCGACTGGTGGCCAGGGGTTGGTCACTCGCCCGATATTGACGCGGGTCGTGCGCTGTCCGGTGCCCACTCGGCATGCGTGGGTCGACTGGTGGCCAGGGGTAGGTCACTCGCCCGATATCGACGCGGGTCGTGCGCTGTCCGGTACCCACTCGGCATGCGTGGGTCGACTGGTGGCCAGGGGTAGGTCACTCGCCCGATATCGACGCGGGTCGTGCGCTGTCCGGTACCCACTCGGCATGCGTGGGTCGACTGGTGGCCAGGGGTAGGTCACTCGCCCGATATCGACGCGGGTCGTGCGCTGTCCGGTGCCCACTCGGCATGCGTGGGTCGACTGGTGGCCAGGGGTTGGTCACTCGCCCGATATCGACGCCGGTCGTGCGCCGTCCGGTACCCACTCGGCATGCGTGGGTCGACTGGTGGCCAGGGGTTGGTCACTCGCCCGATATCGACGCGGGTCGTGCGCTGTCCGGTGCCCACTCGGCATGCGTGGGTCGACTGGTGGCCAGGGGTTGGTCACTCGCCCGATATCGACGCCGGTCGTGCGCTGTCCGGTGCCCACTCGGCATGCGTGGGTCGACTGGTGGCCAGGGGTTGGTCACTCGCCCGATATCGACGCGGGTCGTGCGCTGTCCGGTACCCACTCGGCATGCGTGGGTCGACTGGTGGCCAGGGGTTGGTCACTCGCCCGATATCGACGCGGGTCGTGCGCTGTCCGGTGCCCACTCGGCATGCGTGGGTCGACTGGTGGCCAGGGGTTGGTCACTCGCCCGATATCGACGCGGGTCGTGCGCTGTCCGGTGCCCACTCGGCATGCGTGGGTCGACTGGTGGCCAGGGGTTGGTCACTCGCCCGATATCGACGCGGGTCGTGCGCTGTCCGGTGCCCACTCGGCATGCGTGGGTCGACTGGTGGCCAGGGGTTGGTCACTCGCCCGATATCGACGCGGGTCGTGCGCTGTCCGGTGCCCACTCGGCATGCGTGGGTCGACTGGTGGCCAGGGGTTGGTCACTCGCCCGATATCGACGCGGGTCGTGCGCTGTCCGGTGCCCACTCGGCATGCGTGGGTCGACTGGTGGCCAGGGGTTGGTCACTCGCCCGATATCGACGCGGGTCGTGCGCTGTCCGGTGCCCACTCGGCATGCGTGGGTCGACTGGTGGCCAGGGGTTGGTCACTCGCCCGATATCGACGCGGGTCGTGCGCTGTCCGGTGCCCACTCGGCATGCGTGGGTCGACTGGTGGCCAGGGGTTGGTCACTCGCCCGATATCGACGCGGGTCGTGCGCTGTCCGGTGCCCACTCGGCATGCGTGGGTCGACTGGTGGCCAGGGGTTGGTCACTCGCCCGATATCGACGCGGGTCGTGCGCTGTCCGGTGCCCACTCGGCATGCGTGGGTCGACTGGTGGCCAGGGGTTGGTCACTCGCCCGATATCGACGCGGGTCGTGCGCTGTCCGGTACCCACTCGGCATGCGTGGGTCGACTGGTGGCCAGGGGTAGGTCACTCGCCCGATATCGACGCGGGTCGTGCGCTGTCCGGTGCCCACTCGGCATGCGTGGGTCGACTGGTGGCCAGGGGTTGGTCACTCGCCCGATATCGACGCGGGTCGTGCGCTGTCCGGTGCCCACTCGGCATGCGTGGGTCGACTGGTGGCCAGGGGTTGGTCACTCGCCCGATATTGACGCGGGTCGTGCGCTGTCCGGTGCCCACTCGGCATGCGTGGGTCGACTGGTGGCCAGGGGTAGGTCACTCGCCCGATATCGACGCGGGTCGTGCGCTGTCCGGTACCCACTCGGCATGCGTGGGTCGACTGGTGGCCAGGGGTAGGTCACTCGCCCGATATCGACGCGGGTCGTGCGCTGTCCGGTACCCACTCGGCATGCGTGGGTCGACTGGTGGCCAGGGGTAGGTCACTCGCCCGATATCGACGCGGGTCGTGCGCTGTCCGGTACCCACTCGGCATGCGTGGGTCGACTGGTGGCCAGGGGTAGGTCACTCGCCCGATATCGACGCGGGTCGTGCGCTGTCCGGTGCCCACTCGGCATGCGTGGGTCGACTGGTGGCCAGGGGTTGGTCACTCGCCCGATATCGACGCGGGTCGTGCGCTGTCCGGTACCCACTCGGCATGCGTGGGTCGACTGGTGGCCAGGGGTTGGTCACTCGCCCGATATCGACGCGGGTCGTGCGCTGTCCGGTGCCCACTCGGCATGCGTGGGTCGACTGGTGGCCAGGGGTAGGTCACTCGCCCGATATCGACGCGGGTCGTGCGCTGTCCGGTACCCACTCGGCATGCGTGGGTCGACTGGTGGCCAGGGGTAGGTCACTCGCCCGATATCGACGCGGGTCGTGCGCTGTCCGGTACCCACTCGGCATGCGTGGGTCGACTGGTGGCCAGGGGTTGGTCACTCGCCCGATATCGACGCGGGTCGTGCGCTGTCCGGTGCCCACTCGGCATGCGTGGGTCGACTGGTGGCCAGGGGTAGGTCACTCGCCCGATATCGACGCGGGTCGTGCGCTGTCCGGTGCCCACTCGGCATGCGTGGGTCGACTGGTGGCCAGGGGTTGGTCACTCGCCCGATATCGACGCGGGTCGTGCGCTGTCCGGTGCCCACTCGGCATGCGTGGGTCGACTGGTGGCCAGGGGTTGGTCACTCGCCCGATATCGACGCGGGTCGTGCGCTGTCCGGTGCCCACTCGGCATGCGTGGGTCGACTGGTGGCCAGGGGTTGGTCACTCGCCCGATATCGACGCGGGTCGTGCGCTGTCCGGTGCCCACTCGGCATGCGTGGGTCGACTGGTGGCCAGGGGTTGGTCACTCGCCCGATGTCGACGCGGGTCGTGCGCTGTCCGGTACCCACTCGGCATGCGTGGGTCGACTGGTGGCCAGGGGTTGGTCACTCGCCCGATATCGACGCGGGTCGTGCGCTGTCCGGTGCCCACTCGGCATGCGTGGGTCGACTGGTGGCCAGGGGTTGGTCACTCGCCCGATATCGACGCGGGTCGTGCGCTGTCCGGTGCCCACTCGGCATGCGTGGGTCGACTGGTGGCCAGGGGTTGGTCACTCGCCCGATATCGACGCGGGTCGTGCGCTGTCCGGTGCCCACTCGGCATGCGTGGGTCGACTGGTGGCCAGGGGTTGGTCACTCGCCCGATATCGACGCGGGTCGTGCGCTGTCCGGTACCCACTCGGCATGCGTGGGTCGACTGGTGGCCAGGGGTTGGTCACTCGCCCGATATCGACGCGGGTCGTGCGCTGTCCGGTGCCCACTCGGCATGCGTGGGTCGACTGGTGGCCAGGGGTTGGTCACTCGCCCGATGTCGACGCGGGTCGTGCGCTGTCCGGTGCCCACTCGGCATGCGTGGGTCGACTGGTGGCCAGGGGTTGGTCACTCGCCCGATGTCGACGCGGGTCGTGCGCTGTCCGGTACCCACTCGGCATGCGTGGGTCGACTGGTGGCCAGGGGTTGGTCACTCGCCCGATATCGACGCGGGTCGTGCGCTGTCCGGTGCCCACTCGGCATGCGTGGGTCGACTGGTGGCCAGGGGTTGGTCACTCGCCCGATGTCGACGCGGGTCGTGCGCTGTCCGGTACCCACTCGGCATGCGTGGGTCGACTGGTGGCCAGGGGTTGGTCACTCGCCCGATATCGACGCGGGTCGTGCGCTGTCCGGTGCCCACTCGGCATGCGTGGGTCGACTGGTGGCCAGGGGTTGGTCACTCGCCCGATATCGACGCGGGTCGTGCGCTGTCCGGTGCCCACTCGGCATGCGTGGGTCGACTGGTGGCCAGGGGTTGGTCACTCGCCCGATATCGACGCGGGTCGTGCGCTGTCCGGTACCCACTCGGCATGCGTGGGTCGACTGGTGGCCAGGGGTTGGTCACTCGCCCGATATCGACGCGGGTCGTGCGCTGTCCGGTGCCCACTCGGCATGCGTGGGTCGACTGGTGGCCAGGGGTTGGTCACTCGCCCGATATCGACGCGGGTCGTGCGCTGTCCGGTGCCCACTCGGCATGCGTGGGTCGACTGGTGGCCAGGGGTTGGTCACTCGCCCGATATCGACGCGGGTCGTGCGCTGTCCGGTGCCCACTCGGCATGCGTGGGTCGACTGGTGGCCAGGGGTTGGTCACTCGCCCGATATCGACGCGGGTCGTGCGCTGTCCGGTACCCACTCGGCATGCGTGGGTCGACTGGTGGCCAGGGGTTGGTCACTCGCCCGATATCGACGCGGGTCGTGCGCTGTCCGGTGCCCACTCGGCATGCGTGGGTCGACTGGTGGCCAGGGGTTGGTCACTCGCCCGATATCGACGCGGGTCGTGCGCTGTCCGGTGCCCACTCGGCATGCGTGGGTCGACTGGTGGCCAGGGGTTGGTCACTCGCCCGATATCGACGCGGGTCGTGCGCTGTCCGGTGCCCACTCGGCATGCGTGGGTCGACTGGTGGCCAGGGGTTGGTCACTCGCCCGATATCGACGCGGGTCGTGCGCTGTCCGGTACCCACTCGGCATGCGTGGGTCGACTGGTGGCCAGGGGTTGGTCACTCGCCCGATATCGACGCGGGTCGTGCGCTGTCCGGTGCCCACTCGGCATGCGTGGGTCGACTGGTGGCCAGGGGTTGGTCACTCGCCCGATGTCGACGCGGGTCGTGCGCTGTCCGGTACCCACTCGGCATGCGTGGGTCGACT
Organism: Chirona hameri; assembly: GCA_036785665.1. Classification (NCBI taxonomy): domain Eukaryota; kingdom Metazoa; phylum Arthropoda; class Thecostraca; order Balanomorpha; family Balanidae; genus Chirona; species Chirona hameri. The sequence continues at coordinate 79,432 of JAXIVJ010001611.1, read as the reverse complement.
GGTGGCCAGGGGTTGGTCACTCGCCCGATATCGACGCGGGTCGTGCGCTGTCCGGTGCCCACTCGGCATGCGTGGGTCGACTGGTGGCCAGGGGTTGGTCACTCGCCCGATGTCGACGCGGGTCGTGCGCTGTCCGGTACCCACTCGGCATGCGTGGGTCGACTGGTGGCCAGGGGTTGGTCACTCGCCCGATATCGACGCGGGTCGTGCGCTGTCCGGTGCCCACTCGGCATGCGTGGGTCGACTGGTGGCCAGGGGTTGGTCACTCGCCCGATATCGACGCGGGTCGTGCGCTGTCCGGTGCCCACTCGGCATGCGTGGGTCGACTGGTGGCCAGGGGTTGGTCACTCGCCCGATATCGACGCGGGTCGTGCGCTGTCCGGTGCCCACTCGGCATGCGTGGGTCGACTGGTGGCCAGGGGTTGGTCACTCGCCCGATATCGACGCGGGTCGTGCGCTGTCCGGTACCCACTCGGCATGCGTGGGTCGACTGGTGGCCAGGGGTTGGTCACTCGCCCGATATCGACGCGGGTCGTGCGCTGTCCGGTGCCCACTCGGCATGCGTGGGTCGACTGGTGGCCAGGGGTTGGTCACTCGCCCGATGTCGACGCGGGTCGTGCGCTGTCCGGTACCCACTCGGCATGCGTGGGTCGACTGGTGGCCAGGGGTTGGTCACTCGCCCGATATCGACGCGGGTCGTGCGCTGTCCGGTGCCCACTCGGCATGCGTGGGTCGACTGGTGGCCAGGGGTTGGTCACTCGCCCGATGTCGACGCGGGTCGTGCGCTGTCCGGTACCCACTCGGCATGCGTGGGTCGACTGGTGGCCAGGGGTTGGTCACTCGCCCGATATCGACGCGGGTCGTGCGCTGTCCGGTGCCCACTCGGCATGCGTGGGTCGACTGGTGGCCAGGGGTTGGTCACTCGCCCGATATCGACGCGGGTCGTGCGCTGTCCGGTGCCCACTCGGCATGCGTGGGTCGACTGGTGGCCAGGGGTTGGTCACTCGCCCGATATCGACGCGGGTCGTGCGCTGTCCGGTACCCACTCGGCATGCGTGGGTCGACTGGTGGCCAGGGGTTGGTCACTCGCCCGATATCGACGCGGGTCGTGCGCTGTCCGGTGCCCACTCGGCATGCGTGGGTCGACTGGTGGCCAGGGGTTGGTCACTCGCCCGATGTCGACGCGGGTCGTGCGCTGTCCGGTACCCACTCGGCATGCGTGGGTCGACTGGTGGCCAGGGGTTGGTCACTCGCCCGATATCGACGCGGGTCGTGCGCTGTCCGGTGCCCACTCGGCATGCGTGGGTCGACTGGTGGCCAGGGGTTGGTCACTCGCCCGATGTCGACGCGGGTCGTGCGCTGTCCGGTACCCACTCGGCATGCGTGGGTCGACTGGTGGCCAGGGGTTGGTCACTCGCCCGATATCGACGCGGGTCGTGCGCTGTCCGGTGCCCACTCGGCATGCGTGGGTCGACTGGTGGCCAGGGGTTGGTCACTCGCCCGATGTCGACGCGGGTCGTGCGCTGTCCGGTACCCACTCGGCATGCGTGGGTCGACTGGTGGCCAGGGGTTGGTCACTCGCCCGATATCGACGCGGGTCGTGCGCTGTCCGGTACCCACTCGGCATGCGTGGGTCGACTGGTGGCCAGGGGTTGGTCACTCGCCCGATATCGACGCGGGTCGTGCGCTGTCCGGTGCCCACTCGGCATGCGTGGGTCGACTGGTGGCCAGGGGTTGGTCACTCGCCCGATATCGACGCGGGTCGTGCGCTGTCCGGTGCCCACTCGGCATGCGTGGGTCGACTGGTGGCCAGGGGTTGGTCACTCGCCCGATATCGACGCGGGTCGTGCGCTGTCCGGTGCCCACTCGGCATGCGTGGGTCGACTGGTGGCCAGGGGTTGGTCACTCGCCCGATATCGACGCGGGTCGTGCGCTGTCCGGTGCCCACTCGGCATGCGTGGGTCGACTGGTGGCCAGGGGTTGGTCACTCGCCCGATATCGACGCGGGTCGTGCGCTGTCCGGTACCCACTCGGCATGCGTGGGTCGACTGGTGGCCAGGGGTTGGTCACTCGCCCGATATCGACGCGGGTCGTGCGCTGTCCGGTACCCACTCGGCATGCGTGGGTCGACTGGTGGCCAGGGGTAGGTCACTCGCCCGATATCGACGCGGGTCGTGCGCTGTCCGGTACCCACTCGGCATGCGTGGGTCGACTGGTGGCCAGGGGTAGGTCACTCGCCCGATATCGACGCCGGTCGTGCGCTGTCCGGTGCCCACTCGGCATGCGTGGGTCGACTGGTGGCCAGGGGTTGGTCACTCGCCCGATGTCGACGCGGGTCGTGCGCTGTCCGGTACCCACTCGGCATGCGTGGGTCTACTGGTGGCCAGGGGTTGGTCACTCGCCCGATATCGACGCGGGTCGTGCGCTGTCCGGTGCCCACTCGGCATGCGTGGGTCGACTGGTGGCCAGGGGTTGGTCACTCGCCCGATATCGACGCGGGTCGTGCGCTGTCCGGTACCCACTCGGCATGCGTGGGTCGACTGGTGGCCAGGGGTTGGTCACTCGCCCGATATCGACGCGGGTCGTGCGCTGTCCGGTACCCACTCGGCATGCGTGGGTCGACTGGTGGCCAGGGGTTGGTCACTCGCCCGATATCGACGCGGGTCGTGCGCTGTCCGGTGCCCACTCGGCATGCGTGGGTCGACTGGTGGCCAGGGGTAGGTCACTCGCCCGATATCGCCGCGGGTCGTGCGCTGTCCGGTGCCCACTCGGCATGCGTGGGTCGACTGGTGGCCAGGGGTTGGTCACTCGCCCGATATCGACGCGGGTCGTGCGCTGTCCGGTGCCCACTCGGCATGCGTGGGTCGACTGGTGGCCAGGGGTAGGTCACTCGCCCGATATCGCCGCGGGTCGTGCGCTGTCCGGTGCCCACTCGGCATGCGTGGGTCGACTGGTGGCCAGGGGTTGGTCACTCGCCCGATATCGACGCGGGTCGTGCGCTGTCCGGTGCCCACTCGGCATGCGTGGGTCGACTGGTGGCCAGGGGTAGGTCACTCGCCCGATATCGCCGCGGGTCGTGCGCTGTCCGGTGCCCACTCGGCCTGCGTGGGTCGACTGGTGGCCAGGGGTAGGTCACTCGCCCGATATCGACGCGGGTCGTGCGCTGTCCGGTGCCCACTCGGCATGCGTGGGTCGACTGGTGGCCAGGGGTTGGTCACTCGCCCGATATCGACGCGGGTCGTGCGCTGTCCGGTACCCACTCGGCATGCGTGGGTCGACTGGTGGCCAGGGGTTGGTCACTCGCCCGATATCGACGCGGGTCGTGCGCTGTCCGGTACCCACTCGGCATGCGTGGGTCGACTGGTGGCCAGGGGTTGGTCACTCGCCCGATATCGACGCGGGTCGTGCGCTGTCCGGTGCCCACTCGGCATGCGTGGGTCGACTGGTGGCCAGGGGTTGGTCACTCGCCCGATATCGACGCGGGTCGTGCGCTGTCCGGTACCCACTCGGCATGCGTGGGTCGACTGGTTCCCAGGGGTTGGTCACTCGCCCGATATCGACGCGGGTCGTGCGCTGTCCGGTGCCCACTCGGCATGCGTAGGTCGACTGGTGGCCAGGGGTAGGTCACTCGCCCGATATCGACGCGGGTCGTGCGCTGTCCGGTGCCCACTCGGCATGCGTGGGTCGACTGGTGGCCAGGGGTTGGTCACTCGCCCGATATCGACGCGGGTCGTGCGCTGTCCGGTACCCACTCGGCATGCGTGGGTCGACTGGTTCCCAGGGGTTGGTCACTCGCCCGATATCGACGCGGGTCGTGCGCTGTCCGGTGCCCACTCGGCATGCGTGGGTCGACTGGTGGCCAGGGGTTGGTCACTCGCCCGATATCGACGCGGGTCGTGCGCTGTCCGGTACCCACTCGGCATGCGTGGGTCGACTGGTGGCCAGGGGTTGGTCACTCGCCCGATATCGACGCGGGTCGTGCGCTGTCCGGTGCCCACTCGGCATGCGTGGGTCGACTGGTGGCCAGGGGTTGGTCACTCGCCCGATATCGACGCGGGTCGTGCGCTGTCCGGTACCCACTCGGCATGCGTGGGTCGACTGGTGGCCAGGGGTAGGTCACTCGCCCGATATCGACGCGGGTCGTGCGCTGTCCGGTACCCACTCGGCATGCGTGGGTCGACTGGTGGCCAGGGGTAGGTCACTCGCCCGATATCGACGCGGGTCGTGCGCTGTCCGGTGCCCACTCGGCATGCGTGGGTCGACTGGTGGCCAGGGGTAGGTCACTCGCCCGATATCGACGCGGGTCGTGCGCTGTCCGGTACCCACTCGGCATGCGTGGGTCGACTGGTGGCCAGGGGTTGGTCACTCGCCCGATATCGACGCGGGTCGTGCGCTGTCCGGTGCCCACTCGGCATGCGTGGGTCGACTGGTGGCCAGGGGTTGGTCACTCGCCCGATATCGACGCGGGTCGTGCGCTGTCCGGTGCCCACTCGGCATGCGTGGGTCGACTGGTGGCCAGGGGTTGGTCACTCGCCCGATATCGACGCGGGTCGTGCGCTGTCCGGTGCCCACTCGGCATGCGTGGGTCGACTGGTGGTCAGGGGTTGGTCACTCGCCCGATATCGACGCGGGTCGTGCGCTGTCCGGTGCCCACTCGGCATGCGTGGGTCGACTGGTGGTCAGGGGTTGGTCACTCGCCCGATATCGACGCGGGTCGTGCGCTGTCCGGTGCCCACTCGGCATGCGTGGGTCGACTGGTGGCCAGGGGTAGGTCACTCGCCCGATATCGACGCCGGTCGTGCGCTGTCCGGTACCCACTCGGCATGCGTGGGTCGACTGGTGGCCAGGGGTTGGTCACTCGCCCGATATCGACGCGGGTCGTGCGCTGTCCGGTACCCACTCGGCATGCGTGGGTCGACTGGTGGCCAGGGGTTGGTCACTCGCCCGATATCGACGCGGGTCGTGCGCTGTCCGGTACCCACTCGGCATGCGTGGGTCGACTGGTGGTCAGGGGTTGGTCACTCGCCCGATATCGACGCGGGTCGTGCGCTGTCCGGTACCCACTCGGCATGCGTGGGTCGACTGGTGGCCAGGGGTTGGTCACTCGCCCGATATCGACGCGGGTCGTGCGCTGTCCGGTGCCCACTCGGCATGCGTGGGTCGACTGGTGGTCAGGGGTTGGTCACTCGCCCGATATCGACGCGGGTCGTGCGCTGTCCGGTGCCCACTCGGCATGCGTGGGTCGACTGGTGGTCAGGGGTTGGTCACTCGCCCGATATCGACGCGGGTCGTGCGCTGTCCGGTGCCCACTCGGCATGCGTGGGTCGACTGGTGGCCAGGGGTTGGTCACTCGCCCGATATCGACGCGGGTCGTGCGCTGTCCGGTGCCCACTCGGCATGCGTGGGTCGACTGGTGGCCAGGGGTTGGTCACTCGCCCGATATCGACGCGGGTCGTGCGCTGTCCGGTACCCACTCGGCATGCGTGGGTCGACTGGTGGCCAGGGGTAGGTCACTCGCCCGATATCGACGCGGGTCGTGCGCTGTCCGGTGCCCACTCGGCATGCGTGGGTCGACTGGTGGCCAGGGGTTGGTCACTCGCCCGATATCGACGCGGGTCGTGCGCTGTCCGGTGCCCACTCGGCATGCGTGGGTCGACTGGTGGCCAGGGGTTGGTCACTCGCCCGATATCGACGCGGGTCGTGCGCTGTCCGGTACCCACTCGGCATGCGTGGGTCGACTGGTGGCCAGGGGTTGGTCACTCGCCCGATATCGACGCGGGTCGTGCGCTGTCCGGTGCCCACTCGGCATGCGTGGGTCGACTGGTGGCCAGGGGTTGGTCACTCGCCCGATGTCGACGCGGGTCGTGCGCTGTCCGGTACCCACTCGGCATGCGTGGGTCGACTGGTGGCCAGGGGTTGGTCACTCGCCCGATATCGACGCGGGTCGTGCGCTGTCCGGTGCCCACTCGGCATGCGTGGGTCGACTGGTGGCCAGGGGTTGGTCACTCGCCCGATGTCGACGCGGGTCGTGCGCTGTCCGGTACCCACTCGGCATGCGTGGGTCGACTGGTGGCCAGGGGTTGGTCACTCGCCCGATATCGACGCGGGTCGTGCGCTGTCCGGTACCCACTCGGCATGCGTGGGTCGACTGGTGGCCAGGGGTTGGTCACTCGCCCGATATCGACGCGGGTCGTGCGCTGTCCGGTGCCCACTCGGCATGCGTGGGTCGACTGGTGGCCAGGGGTTGGTCACTCGCCCGATATCGACGCGGGTCGTGCGCTGTCCGGTGCCCACTCGGCATGCGTGGGTCGACTGGTGGCCAGGGGTTGGTCACTCGCCCGATATCGACGCGGGTCGTGCGCTGTCCGGTGCCCACTCGGCATGCGTGGGTCGACTGGTGGCCAGGGGTTGGTCACTCGCCCGATATCGACGCGGGTCGTGCGCTGTCCGGTGCCCACTCGGCATGCGTGGGTCGACTGGTGGCCAGGGGTTGGTCACTCGCCCGATATCGACGCGGGTCGTGCGCTGTCCGGTACCCACTCGGCATGCGTGGGTCGACTGGTGGCCAGGGGTTGGTCACTCGCCCGATATCGACGCGGGTCGTGCGCTGTCCGGTACCCACTCGGCATGCGTGGGTCGACTGGTGGCCAGGGGTAGGTCACTCGCCCGATATCGACGCGGGTCGTGCGCTGTCCGGTACCCACTCGGCATGCGTGGGTCGACTGGTGGCCAGGGGTAGGTCACTCGCCCGATATCGACGCCGGTCGTGCGCTGTCCGGTGCCCACTCGGCATGCGTGGGTCGACTGGTGGCCAGGGGTTGGTCACTCGCCCGATGTCGACGCGGGTCGTGCGCTGTCCGGTACCCACTCGGCATGCGTGGGTCTACTGGTGGCCAGGGGTTGGTCACTCGCCCGATATCGACGCGGGTCGTGCGCTGTCCGGTGCCCACTCGGCATGCGTGGGTCGACTGGTGGCCAGGGGTTGGTCACTCGCCCGATATCGACGCGGGTCGTGCGCTGTCCGGTACCCACTCGGCATGCGTGGGTCGACTGGTGGCCAGGGGTTGGTCACTCGCCCGATATCGACGCGGGTCGTGCGCTGTCCGGTACCCACTCGGCATGCGTGGGTCGACTGGTGGCCAGGGGTTGGTCACTCGCCCGATATCGACGCGGGTCGTGCGCTGTCCGGTGCCCACTCGGCATGCGTGGGTCGACTGGTGGCCAGGGGTAGGTCACTCGCCCGATATCGCCGCGGGTCGTGCGCTGTCCGGTGCCCACTCGGCATGCGTGGGTCGACTGGTGGCCAGGGGTTGGTCACTCGCCCGATATCGACGCGGGTCGTGCGCTGTCCGGTGCCCACTCGGCATGCGTGGGTCGACTGGTGGCCAGGGGTAGGTCACTCGCCCGATATCGCCGCGGGTCGTGCGCTGTCCGGTGCCCACTCGGCATGCGTGGGTCGACTGGTGGCCAGGGGTTGGTCACTCGCCCGATATCGACGCGGGTCGTGCGCTGTCCGGTGCCCACTCGGCATGCGTGGGTCGACTGGTGGCCAGGGGTAGGTCACTCGCCCGATATCGCCGCGGGTCGTGCGCTGTCCGGTGCCCACTCGGCCTGCGTGGGTCGACTGGTGGCCAGGGGTAGGTCACTCGCCCGATATCGACGCGGGTCGTGCGCTGTCCGGTGCCCACTCGGCATGCGTGGGTCGACTGGTGGCCAGGGGTTGGTCACTCGCCCGATATCGACGCGGGTCGTGCGCTGTCCGGTACCCACTCGGCATGCGTGGGTCGACTGGTGGCCAGGGGTTGGTCACTCGCCCGATATCGACGCGGGTCGTGCGCTGTCCGGTACCCACTCGGCATGCGTGGGTCGACTGGTGGCCAGGGGTTGGTCACTCGCCCGATATCGACGCGGGTCGTGCGCTGTCCGGTGCCCACTCGGCATGCGTGGGTCGACTGGTGGCCAGGGGTTGGTCACTCGCCCGATATCGACGCGGGTCGTGCGCTGTCCGGTACCCACTCGGCATGCGTGGGTCGACTGGTTCCCAGGGGTTGGTCACTCGCCCGATATCGACGCGGGTCGTGCGCTGTCCGGTGCCCACTCGGCATGCGTAGGTCGACTGGTGGCCAGGGGTAGGTCACTCGCCCGATATCGACGCGGGTCGTGCGCTGTCCGGTGCCCACTCGGCATGCGTGGGTCGACTGGTGGCCAGGGGTTGGTCACTCGCCCGATATCGACGCGGGTCGTGCGCTGTCCGGTACCCACTCGGCATGCGTGGGTCGACTGGTTCCCAGGGGTTGGTCACTCGCCCGATATCGACGCGGGTCGTGCGCTGTCCGGTGCCCACTCGGCATGCGTGGGTCGACTGGTGGCCAGGGGTTGGTCACTCGCCCGATATCGACGCGGGTCGTGCGCTGTCCGGTACCCACTCGGCATGCGTGGGTCGACTGGTGGCCAGGGGTTGGTCACTCGCCCGATATCGACGCGGGTCGTGCGCTGTCCGGTGCCCACTCGGCATGCGTGGGTCGACTGGTGGCCAGGGGTTGGTCACTCGCCCGATATCGACGCGGGTCGTGCGCTGTCCGGTACCCACTCGGCATGCGTGGGTCGACTGGTGGCCAGGGGTAGGTCACTCGCCCGATATCGACGCGGGTCGTGCGCTGTCCGGTACCCACTCGGCATGCGTGGGTCGACTGGTGGCCAGGGGTAGGTCACTCGCCCGATATCGACGCGGGTCGTGCGCTGTCCGGTGCCCACTCGGCATGCGTGGGTCGACTGGTGGCCAGGGGTAGGTCACTCGCCCGATATCGACGCGGGTCGTGCGCTGTCCGGTACCCACTCGGCATGCGTGGGTCGACTGGTGGCCAGGGGTTGGTCACTCGCCCGATATCGACGCGGGTCGTGCGCTGTCCGGTGCCCACTCGGCATGCGTGGGTCGACTGGTGGCCAGGGGTTGGTCACTCGCCCGATATCGACGCGGGTCGTGCGCTGTCCGGTGCCCACTCGGCATGCGTGGGTCGACTGGTGGCCAGGGGTTGGTCACTCGCCCGATATCGACGCGGGTCGTGCGCTGTCCGGTGCCCACTCGGCATGCGTGGGTCGACTGGTGGTCAGGGGTTGGTCACTCGCCCGATATCGACGCGGGTCGTGCGCTGTCCGGTGCCCACTCGGCATGCGTGGGTCGACTGGTGGTCAGGGGTTGGTCACTCGCCCGATATCGACGCGGGTCGTGCGCTGTCCGGTGCCCACTCGGCATGCGTGGGTCGACTGGTGGCCAGGGGTAGGTCACTCGCCCGATATCGACGCCGGTCGTGCGCTGTCCGGTACCCACTCGGCATGCGTGGGTCGACTGGTGGCCAGGGGTTGGTCACTCGCCCGATATCGACGCGGGTCGTGCGCTGTCCGGTACCCACTCGGCATGCGTGGGTCGACTGGTGGCCAGGGGTTGGTCACTCGCCCGATATCGACGCGGGTCGTGCGCTGTCCGGTACCCACTCGGCATGCGTGGGTCGACTGGTGGTCAGGGGTTGGTCACTCGCCCGATATCGACGCGGGTCGTGCGCTGTCCGGTACCCACTCGGCATGCGTGGGTCGACTGGTGGCCAGGGGTTGGTCACTCGCCCGATATCGACGCGGGTCGTGCGCTGTCCGGTGCCCACTCGGCATGCGTGGGTCGACTGGTGGTCAGGGGTTGGTCACTCGCCCGATATCGACGCGGGTCGTGCGCTGTCCGGTGCCCACTCGGCATGCGTGGGTCGACTGGTGGTCAGGGGTTGGTCACTCGCCCGATATCGACGCGGGTCGTGCGCTGTCCGGTGCCCACTCGGCATGCGTGGGTCGACTGGTGGCCAGGGGTTGGTCACTCGCCCGATATCGACGCGGGTCGTGCGCTGTCCGGTGCCCACTCGGCATGCGTGGGTCGACTGGTGGCCAGGGGTTGGTCACTCGCCCGATATCGACGCGGGTCGTGCGCTGTCCGGTACCCACTCGGCATGCGTGGGTCGACTGGTGGCCAGGGGTAGGTCACTCGCCCGATATCGACGCGGGTCGTGCGCTGTCCGGTACCCACTCGGCATGCGTGGGTCGACTGGTGGCCAGGGGTAGGTCACTCGCCCGATATCGACGCGGGTCGTGCGCTGTCCGGTGCCCACTCGGCATGCGTGGGTCGACTGGTGGCCAGGGGTTGGTCACTCGCCCGATATCGACGCGGGTCGTGCGCTGTCCGGTGCCCACTCGGCATGCGTGGGTCGACTGGTGGTCAAGGTCTGTATAAATAAGGTAGCGCCAAATGAGAGAGAAAAAATCACGTGACCGAGCAATCTCACGTGCAACCACTCCGGGGACTCCTCCGCTTTTTTGGACCTTAACTTTTTTGCACGTGCCGAAACACCCATTGGATTAACATAGGGAGTCGTGGAACCGTAATCTATAATGTAAAACGCAGTATGATGCCAGACGGTTGAGACAAAGGCAATCATAGGGCGATGTGCTAAAATAATTTGATTTTTTTATGGTATTTTTTGTATTTATTTTCTCCTTCATATTTTTCAGTAGCATGGCTCCGGAGCGGACAGCTCCATACCAATGGCAACGGTTTTTGGTGGTATTGACCCAATTTGGTCCACTTAGAGTGGACCAATCTGTATAAAATGCATAACGGCACCGTTTTGGACCACGTCGGATCGCATGGGGAAGAAATCACTCAGATCAGTCCCGTAGCCTCGGAGCATGGGCTTGCCAGCAACAGTTGTTGGTGGTTTTGGTCCAATTTGGTCCACATAGAGTAAACCAATCTGTATAAAAACGCAATACGGCACCGTTTTGGAGCACGCCGGATCGAATGGTGAAGAAATCATGCACATCGGTTCCATAGCCTCGGAGTATGGGCTTGCCGGCAACTGGTTTCGGTGGTTTTGGTCCAATTTGGTCTACTTAGAATGAACCAATCTGGATAAAACGCAAAACGGTACCATTTCAGACCACGTCGGACTGAATGTGGAAAAAATCATGCAGTCGGTTCCATAGCCTTGGAGCATGGGCTTGCCTGCAACGGTTTTTGGTGGTTTTGGTCCAATTTGGTTCACTTAAAGTGAACCAATCTGTAAAAAAACGCAAAACGGCACCGTTTTGCGCCACGCCACATCGAATGGTGAAGAAATCACGCAGATCGGTCCCATAGCCTCGGAGCATATGCTTGCCTGCAAATTTGAACTACAGGTTTTGATTCAATGTGTTCCATTTAAATTGAACTGAAGTGGATAAAACGCAAAACGGCATCCATTCCTACCAGTTCAAATTGAATGGTGAATAAATCACAGATCGGTCCAGTAGTTTCGGAGCATGGGCTTGCCTGCTAATCTGGACAGTTTTTTAGACCCTCCCTATTCAATACAAACAAAACATGGCTGCATGTATCATGTGACAAAGCCCTCCCTCAGCTAATGCAATACGAAATTTTTAACCCGCGCGGCGCTGGGGGGGGGGGGGGTAAATTTAACCCCCCCTCCCGGATTTTCTCAATAACTTGAAAACTATGACGGATATCAAAGTGAAACCTACGGTACCTTATGGTGCATCAATTCTACGTCTGCTACCAAATTTTTCATGAAATTCTTGAAAATTTTGGGAGATAATGACGTTTTAGTGACGTCATGTCATGACATTTTTGGTGAAAAAAACGTTAAATGTTTTTAAAATCGTAGAAAATAGCATGTTGATGCAAATCGCAAATAAAATGCGTCAAAAGAAAGTAAATAACATTGTCTTTAAAATGGCTATCTTGGATTTTCACAATTTTGCGTTTTTTTACTCCCAAAAATGCAAAAAACTGATTTTTTGGGAAGAATTTCCACAAGTTTTTTTTGAAGATTTAAAAAAAAAACGGAAGATATATTAGATAACCGAGTATGAACGATGGTCAAATCAAATTTAAAAGAAATATCTTTATTTTTGACTGACTTATAGCTCTCTAAGTATAAGTAACTCATGACGTCATTTTTTAAATTGCGTTTTTTCTTGCTTTTACTGACCAGATACAGACAAGTAAATGCCACCACTGTATTTCTAAGACAAAACTAGTCTAGAAACATGCATTGTTTATTTAGATTAATGAATTTCAAATTTTGTCATTATTGTGACCTGACCTTGACCTGAGGACCATTATATGGGGTCAGGCTGTGAAAATGGCTGCTTCTATCGAATTATACGTGTAAAATAACTCATACATGTGTCGCATGACTTTCGTAGACCTGTGACCTTTTGTGACCTTGACCTTTGCTTACAATTTCACTTTTACTTATGCAGGAGATGCATAAGTACCCCCTATTTGGGAGCACTTTGTGAGATAGTAGTTGGAATATAAGGCTTTGGATGGAAGGTTTAGCCCAAAAACCCAAATACTTAAATTTTGACACTTGACCTGCCCGTGACCTGACATGTGACCTTATTAAAAAAACAACATCTGGTATGCGTTAGATTCTTCTCACATAGAGCTTTTGATTGCGCGATTGCGTTTTTGCCTTGCGTCTCGCTGCGGTTATTGGTTCGGAAGATACGAGGGGGTAAAATTTACCCCCCCCCCTCAGCACCGGGCGTTCGGATGGAGACCCAGCGCCGCGCGGGTTAACATTCATATTTACATATATAAAGTAAACTCCTCATAATAATGTATTACTGACCAATATTTATATATTGGTCAGTAATAAATTAACACGAGGAGTTGACTGTTTAGCAATAATAAATGTATCACGTGATCAAAACAATACCTACACCCCTACACTGGCAAAACAATAGTGCGGGAAAACAATAGCCGAAGGGCGCCAAAAAATCAACCTTTGGACCTGCCATATATGGTCATGCTCCGCCCCGTTATGGTCACGTGACACTTTAAGGGGGTTGCGGTGCCCGCTCGGCATGCGTGGGTCGACTGGTGGCCAGGGGTTGGTCAAAGAGCCAATACCAGGCTGGTGGGACTCACACCACAAGCTCTCCGAACAGTGCCGATGCGCTGCTGAACATATCCGAATATGACGTTGATTGATGGTGGCAGCGTTTCTCCGTTGGGCGATGCGTAGCTAGACCTCGGTGCTGGCTTCGCTCCGGCGGCGCGATGCACCAGCACGACACACGCGCATAATCACTACTCAGCCTCTATTTTGATTTGGATCAAACACGTCAGCGTCCATTCGGTCAAATATCGTGTTTTTTTTCTTCTTCGAAGTAGTTTTCCTCCGGCAATGAGCAGAGCAGTCGCCCAGTCTTTGTCAAAACGTCGCCTTTCCCGCCCGAAAGATGCAATGACCTTGCAGAGTTCGCAGGTGTCATCGTTGCCGGCTATATCGAATCAAATGCTGCCTGCCTTCAGCACGTGGTATTCTATGTACCCCGGAAACAATCACATTGTTTGCCGCTGTCGAGCAATCCAATGTATCAGTTCAAAGTTCAATACCGTGCATGCTGCAGCACATTGTTGTCAGAGCTTGCATGGGGGGGATGGATGGCCTATTCATTATCATGTATATCATGTTTCGCCAAGATTCCACTGTAGACTGTGTGTCACTCTGTCTGTATCTGGCTGTCCCTCCGTCTGCCTGTTGTTGCCTGTCCGTCTGTCTGCCCGTACGTCTGTCTGTATCTGGCTGCCCCTCCGTCTGCCTGTTTGCTTGCCTGTCCGTCTGTCTGCCCGTACGTCTGTCTGTATCTGGCTGTCCCTTCGTCTGCCTGTTTGCTTGCCTGTCCGTCTGTCTGCCCGTACGTCTGTCTGTATCTGGCTGTCCCTTCGTCTGCCTGTTTGCTTGCCTGTCCGTCTGTCTGCCCGTACGTCTGTCTGTGTTGGGAGGTGAGCTTTACCTACCCCTCGCCGAATAGAACACGGGACGACGGAAACCACGGAACCACGGAACCACGGAACCACGGAACCACGGAACCACTACACAACTGTCAGAGTGTACCACCATATGCGGGACTCTCAGACCGATTACGGCCGATTATGTAGTATGCCGATTACGGCCGATTATGTAGTATGCCGATTACGGCCGATTATGTAGTAAGCCGATTACGGCCGATTATGTAGTATGCCGATTACGGCCGATTATGTAGTATGCCGATTACGGCCGATTATGTAGTATGCCGATTACGGCCGATTATGTAGTATGCCGATTACGGCCGATTATGTAGTATGCCGATTACGGCCGATTATGTAGTATGCCGATTACGGCCGATTATGTAGTATGCCGATTACGGCCGATTATGTAGTATGCCGATTACGGCCGATTATGTAGTATGCCGATTACGGCCGATTATGTAGTATGCCGATTACGGCCGATTATGTAGTATGCCGATTACGGCCGATTATGTAGTATGCCGATTACGGCCTACCTCTCAGCTTTCAGGCGACACACGCGAGCGGGGACTCGTTCATAGCCATACATTATCCCCCAAAGTGTCACATGCTCGTTACTGCTACTTGCGCTGAAAGGTCACAGAGGTGATGTTCTCGCTGCAGTTAGCGCCACAAACGTCACTTGCTCACCACTGCTGACACGTCGCCTGGCTGCCGTTCGGTCGGTACAGGCCGTCTCAGAGAGACTGGTCTGGGGTCATATGATGGGGACTGGCCGGCTGGCCGGCTGATAGGCTGGGCAGGCAGCAGGCCAGCCAGAATGTCAGGCGGGTAGGCCTCCGGGGCAGACCACATCAGCCGAGGCGCAGTCATGGCTCGAATTGATCCGCTACTGACGCATACTGGATCCAATTAGGATCGGCAGCCTGCCGGTCGACCCGGCCCGGCGGCGTCCCGTCCGTTGGGAGGTGGGCGCTCGGACAGGAGCAGGACGGGGCAGGGTAGAGATGGGCAGTACGGGGAGGGTAGAGATTGGCAGTACGGGGAGGGTAGAGATGGGCAGTACGGGGAGGGTAGAGATGGGCAGTCCGGGGAGGGTAGAGATGGGCAGTACGGGGAGGGTAGAGATGGGCAGTACGGGAAGGGGTAGAGATGGGCAGTACGGGGAGGGTAGATGTGGGCAGTACGGGGATGGTAGAGATGGGCAGTACGGGGCGGGGTAGAGATGGGCAGTGCGAGGAGGGGTAGATATTGGCAGTACGGAGAGGGTAGAGATTGGCAGTACGGGGAGGGTAGAGATGTGCAGTGCGGGGAGGGGTAGATATAGGCAGTACGGCGAGGGTAGAGATTGGCAGTATGGGAAGGGTATAGATAGGCAGTACGGGGAGGGGTAGAGATGGGCCATGGGGCGGGGTAAAGATGGGCAGTACGGGGAGGGTGGAGATGGGCAGTGCGGGGAGGGTAGAGATGGGCACTGCGGGGCGGGGTAAAGATGGGCAGTACGGAGATGGTAGAGATGGGCAGTGCGGGAGGGGTAGAGATGGGCAGTACGGGGAGGGTAGAGATGGGCAATACGGGAAGGGTAGAGATGGGCAGTGCGGGGAGGGTAGAGATGTGCATTGCGGGGAGGGGTAGAGATGGGCAGTACGGGGAGGGTAGAGATGGGCAGTACGGGGAGGGTAGAGATGGGCAGTACGGGGAGGGTAGAGATGGGCATTGCGGGGAGGGGTAGAGATGGGCAGTACGGGGAGGGGTAGAGATGGGCAGTGCGGGGAGGGTATATGTGGACAGTACGGGAGAGAAGATATGTGCGGGGAGGGGTAGATATGGGCTGTACGGGGAGGGTAGAGATGGGCAGTACGGGAAGGGGTAGAGATGGGCAGTACGATGTGGGGTAGAGATGGGCAGTGCGGGGCGGAGTAGAGATGGGCAGTGCGGGGTGGGTAGAGATGGGCAGTACTGGGAGGGTAGATATGGACAGTACGGGGCGGGGTATAGATGGTACATGGGGCGGGGTAGAGATGGGCAGTGCGGGGAGGGTAGAGATGGGCAGTGCGGGGAGGGGTAGAGATGGGCAGTACGGGGAGGGGTAGATATGGACAGTACGGGGCGGGGTATAGATGGTACATGGGGCGGGG
This sequence comes from Chirona hameri, assembly GCA_036785665.1. NCBI lineage: Eukaryota > Metazoa > Arthropoda > Thecostraca > Balanomorpha > Balanidae > Chirona > Chirona hameri. The sequence continues at coordinate 63,457 of JAXIVJ010001611.1, read as the reverse complement.
TAGAGATGGGCAGTGCGGGGAGGGTAGAGATGGGCAGTGCGGGGAGGGGTATAGATGGGCAGTACGGGGCGGAGTAGAGATGGGCAGTACGGGAGGATAGAGATGGGCAGTACGGGGAGGGTAGAGATGGGCAGTGCGGGGAGGGGTAGAGATGGGCGGTACGGGACGGGGTAGAGATGGGCAGTGCGGGGAGGGTTATAGATGGGCAGTACGGGGCGGAGTAGAGATGGGCAGTACGGGAGGATAGAGATGGGCAGTACGGGGAGGGTAGAGATGGGCAGTGCGGGGAGGGGTATAGATGGGCAGTACGGGGCGGAGTAGAGATGGGCAGTACGGGAGGATAGAGATGGGCAGTACGGGGAGGGTAGAGATGGGCAGTGCGGGGAGGGGTAGAGATGGGCAGTACGGGGAGGGGTAGATATGGACAGTACGGGGAGGGTAGAGATGGGCAGTACGGGAAGGGTAGAGATGGGCAGTGCGGGGCGGGGTAGAGATGGGCGGTACGGGACAGGGTAGAGATGGGCAGTGCGGGGAGGGGTAGAGATGGGCAGTACGGGGAGGGTAGAGATGGGCAATACGGGAAGGGTAGAGATGGGCAGTGCGGGGAGGGTAGAGATGGGCAGTGTGGGGAGGGGTAGAGATGGGCAGTACGGGAGGGGTAGAGATGGGGAGCGAGCCAAGACCGCGGCGTCGGCTGATCTGATACAGCCAGCGGCGGTATTGCTTGTCTGGGTCGGCGATGTAAATGAAAATGAGATGAGATCGGCCTCGAGACATGTGCTGTGACCGTGACTTGGCCCGGTTGATGAAATATTGCTTGCCCTGGATATTGACATCGCTTCTGCTGTAATATGGGAATATGTGGAGCTTATCGGCATATTTGATTTCCCTTTATAGTAAGTATGACATTTCATAAATAGCATCCATGCTGCGCACATACAGCCATGCTACTTTGTA